>PVLA01005229.1:15770-45263 GCA_004027455.1 Hydrochoerus hydrochaeris | reverse complement strand
AGTTACTAAACTGCTTAGGTGGCTGGAACTTGCAGTCGTCTTGCCTCAGCCGCCCAGAGTGCTGGGATTCCAGCCATGTATGCTTTTAAAAAGGTGCTGTGATTGAGGTTACGGCTCTGTGGTAGAGGCTGAGATTCTGTTCCCAGTGTAGGGGTGGGGAAGATGAATGCTACAACTCCACACATACTTCTCTGCATATATATACAACCATAAATTTTTAGAATTGGAATTGCTGGGTCCAAGGCTGTGTACATATATAATTCTGTTGCATTGCATATTTCTCTCTTTAGAAATAATAACAAATTGGCTGCCCCTGCCACTGCCAATGCATGAGAACATGTGCCTACAGCCTTGCTCTTACAATGTATCAAACCTTTTGACCCAGTGCCAAGCACGGTGGTGCACGCTTGTAATTCCAGCATGGGAGGCTGAGGCAGGAAAATTGCTGTGAGTTTGAGCCTAGGCTATGAAGTGAGTTCAAGGCCAACCTGAACGGAATAGTGAAACTGTCTCAAAAAGATCAAATAATTATAATAATAAAACTTTTTGATCCTTGTCAATCATTCAGTAATTGAAAATGTTTTGTTGAAGCTTTTGTTTACACATCTCCTGATGTGGGTGAGGTTGGGCACATATTCATGTGTTTCTGAGCCAGTATTTCCTTTTCCATGAAAAGGAAATTCAAGTGGGAAATGAAAAGGAAATTCAGGTGGGAAAGGGTCCAGGGTTTTTTAAATGAGCTAAGGGTGCAATTAAAAGGCATAAGCACTGCCAATCGGGTGCAGCAGCCAGGCCTGAATCTGGGGCAAGTCACTGGAAGGTGTAAGTGCTTTGCTCATTTAAAAAACCACACTGTGGGCTGAAGGTAAAGCACTTGCCCAGGATTCTCGAGACCCTGAGTTCCATCCCCAGCACTGGAAAAGTTGTTTGCTTGCCTAATTTTTAAATTTATTTTTTGGATAAAGGAAACTCTTTGCCTGCTAAATATGTTTTGTAAGATTTCCCTCAGTTTTCATTTGCTTATGTCTCAACTAGATTTTATTTCCTTGAAATAAAATACCAATTAGAACTTAAACCTCTTTGTGTCTCTTAATATAATACCACATACACAGGCGGTGCTAGCAGACATCTGCTGAGATGAAAGAAGGAAGAAGAAAAAGGCAGAGACTTGGAAGATTTTGGAGTTGACCTAACCTAACCTAATCTACTGTTTCCTCTGAAACCCAGTCTAAACCTCAGTCTTTGGTTCAGGCAAGACTCTTAGGGTAAACAGCAGAAATGAACTTTGGCAAAATTTGAAGAGCAAACAAAACAACAAAAAACAACGCCCTGTCCTTCAATTGGCGAGATAAGGACTGGAACACAGAATCAATACAAAGGTGAGCAAACAGGAAGACACCAAAGGAAGCTTGGTGGTCAAGCTTGGGGCACAGGGCAGCCTATGTTGGAGACCCTGGTTCCCTTGACACCTCCCCCACCCCCACGCAGTAACTACCCTCCGGCAATGCGGTCAAAGAGCCTGTCGTTTCCTCCCTCAGACACTAGAGGCCGCTGCAGGCCCCCATGGCTGCCACCACCAACAGAGGCTCCTGAGGCACCTACACCTTCTCAGTGACTTGCCCCAGATTCAGGCCCGGCTGCTGCACCTGATTAGCAGTGCTTATGCCTTTTATTTGCACCCTGAGAGCTAGAAGTTTCGAGGAGTGTCAACCACAAGTGTTAAAGCTTTGGGGCAGATGGCCCGCCTCCCGTTAGAGCCCATGGTATGTAAATTCCCCAAACCTAGGCGGGAATGCCCTAAATGGAGGCAGGAGGCTCAGACTGTGGGCAACCAGGACAGCTGGACAAATCACACAGCCTTCTGAGCACATGCCCCACTCCAGCCCTCGTGTCTGATGACGCGTTCCTGGGCCAACCATCCTAGACTCACATAACCATCGCTCCCTGGGCAAAATGTGATGCTGGTGAGGTTTATAACAAAAACTCCTGTCACAGACTCTGCCTCCTATGGCTTTTAAACTACCATCAGCCTGGTCTATACAGGGAAAAGAAATCAAGTCCTCAGAAGTTTCCCCAAGTCATCCAGCAGGGCCAAGTTGCAAACCCAGGTCTGTTTCCAAAAGGGCAGGACTGAAGGTTTCCTAGTGGGTCACACAGAGCGACGCCTATCTTTTCGAGTTCCAGCTCAGGAAAGTCAAGGATTAGGATTCTTCTTTCCTTGTGTTTTTCATTTTTTGTGGGGCTGGAGATTGAACTCAAGACCTCACACGTGCTAGGTAAGCACTGGGTCATGTCCCCCAGGCTCTGCATTCTTCTTTATATATCCTGGCCATATGTAATATGGATAGTACTAAACTAGTCGTGTGGATTGGATGGACGGTACTGAGTAAATTCTGTTTTAGGAGGGCTGAACTCAGAACCTTTTTGAGGTGGAATGGGCCTGTTCAGGATCATCTTGGGAAGAAAAGCCTTGAATCCAGGGAGTTTCCTTGTACTGTCCTCTTTAATCCCACCTCTCTCAATGTGTCAAAACTGTCACCAAGGTTTGCATCTGTTCGAAATTTAATCATCCAATGGATATTTTGGTTACCGTCCTATATATACTATTGAAAAAGGAATTTACAGTTTAGCGGGGGAGGTGAATAGTAATCAAATAAGCAGACCAACCAATGCTAATTTGTGGCTGTGACGAGTATGAGGAAAGAAAGCCACGAGATTCTATAAAAGGCAAGTGTGACCTACTCTGGGAAGCTAGGGCAGCCTTTTTTAAGGACCAGGGGTTGCAGGAGAGATCTGAAGATGGGAGGAGTTAGATACAGGGGGGAATCGACCAGACCTTGGGGTGGCGATGACTGAGTACCTCTGGTTGAATACCATGAGTCAGGCTGATCGGAGGGCATGTTGTTTACGCTAGTGCGTCACGCCTGGACAGACGCAGCGGGCCGTGGTCTCGCAGGTACCACCTGGGGTGAAGTCGCCCGGGTGCAATCCCGAAATAGCCGGCTCCGCCCCCATCTCCCAGCAGCCCCTGCTGTCCCCCTCCCCCTTGGGGTGCGGGGCGGGGCCGGCCTTCTCCCGGTCTCTAGTAGTTTCCTTGCCGCTGACGCACGCCTGCGCGCACAGCTGGGCCGGCGCGTCCTACGCAGCAGCCGCGAGCCCGGGCTGCGGGTGCCGGACGGTTCCCGGCGCGGGGCAGGGGCGGGACTCCTGGCGGAGGCGGCGCGGCCGGGCCCGAGTCAGGCTGGGGGCCCCGGGTCGGGCTGCTGGAGTCAGGGGGTTCCGATCGGGCTTCCCGGGCCTGTGCGCCGAGATAGCCCGGGGCCCCGGCCTGCCGGCAAAGATAAGGCTGCGCAGGAAGCCCAGTCACCTGCTGCGAGCAGGGTCCGGGCCCTCGCTCCCGCCGGGAGCACCTCCCGTCCTCCAGGGATCTCCAGCGGCTAGGAGGGGCTGCTGGTTCCCGGGGCCTGACCTCTTCTGCCCTGCAGCCCTGAGGAGGCCCGCCTGACGCCTGCCATGGCATCCTACTACGAGATTCTGGACGTGCCGCCCAATGCGTCTGCCGATGACATCAAGAAGGCGTAAGTGCCACCAGGAGACCTGTCGCTTTTTGCCCCCAAGAAGAGGCTTGTCTGAGTGATGCCTGTAGGGAGGAAATACGCCCTGGAGAAGGAGCAAGTCCAGTGAGGGAAGAGGCAGTGCCAGGAGCTGACCCGTGGGACCTTCTCCATGCACCCCCCTAGATGCGGGCTTTCTCTGCATGCAACACGGAGATGCCTGGGCCCTGCGAGGGGGAGGCCAGGGTCCCTGTATCCTGTGTGGCCAAATGTGGCCAGGACGGGAGCATTCCGGCAGTGGGGTCACTGTGGGCTCCTAGGTTAGTCGTAGCCCTGGTGCAGAGGGAAGAGAGGAGTCCAACGAAAAGAGCAGCCCCAGCAGCTGGGGTGGGCGGGTCTGCCCGTGAAAGGACAGTGGTGGACCAGGGGAGAATGAGTGGTCTGGTTTCCTGGTGGGTAGAGACAGCATTTGTCCCCTGACCCTCCCTCCGCACTCGCTTCCTGCAGGTACCGAAAAAAGGCTCTACAGTGGCACCCAGACAAGAATCCCGATAACAAAGAGTTTGCTGAGAGGAAGTTTAAGGAGGTGGCAGAGGCCTATGAAGTGTTATCTGACAGTAAGGCCTGGGATCACAACACATCTCTCGGGTCATGCCCTGTCTCACTCCTCCCCAGAGCCATGCTGCCACCAGCATCCCCACACTTTCTTCAGCCTGGCATTTAAATGCCCTCTTCCACAGGGACAGCACTGCCCGACCCAGGGTCTGAAGAGCAGTGTGGGTGTGGACAAGGGAGGGGAGCAGGCCAGGAACAAATGTGTATTCAGATCCCTCTGTGCCAGGCCTCAGTAATCTCCTTGAAGCCTTCCTGTGAGGAAAGTGCTTGTTGCCCCCATTGTACTGCAAGGAAACTAAGGCTGAGAGACCCTTTATAGCTGAGTGATGCATCCAAGTCTGTCTTTTTGTTTGTTTGTTTTGTGGTGCTGGGCATTGGACCCAAGGCCTTGCATATGTTAGCCAAGTGTTCCACCACTGAGCTGCAGCCTCTGCCCCAGGTCTGCTTTTTCTGCATTCATTCATTCAGGAAGTATCTATTGAGTGGTTACATTGCCAGGCATCTGTTGGGTGCTGGTGAAGCAGTGGAGGACAAGCAGACATTGTTGTTATCCTGCTCTAGTGGGGAAGATGGGCACTAACTAGGTAACACACAGATGGTGTCAGATTGTGACAGGCAGGGTGAGAGTAGCAGAGTGGTGTGACAGGGAATACTAGGCATCCGATTCGGCTTTGGTGGTTACAGAAAGTCCCTCAGAGACAAGCCCTGGTTAATAATAGATCATGATTAGCTAACATAATTCACTTATTTGAGGCTTGAACCCAGGGCCTTGTGCATGGCAGGCAAGGCCTCTGTGGCTGGTTTATAGAACCAGCTCATGTTTACTAAATACCATGTGCCGGCCGCTATGCTAAGCAGTCTATGTAGATTATTTCATTTAATCCTTGTGGTGTTCCTATGATGTAGTCATTGTTATGATGTCCATTTTGCAAGTGAGAAAAAGCCAGCCACGTGAAGGGTGTAGTAGCTGCTAAAACCCACGGCCTGTCCCCTGAACACCCCACTGTCCCGCAAGTGTCAGGCTCTAGGCTGTCCTCTGAGGGTTGGCCTAGCCTGGGAGGGGAGACCCATGGGCCAGAGGGAGGGAGAAATGACCGGATCTCTCTTTTCAGAGCATAAACGGGAGATCTATGACCGCTATGGCCGGGAAGGGCTGACTGGGGCAGGTAGGTGGACAGCAGGGCCCTGGGATGGAAGTGGGTCAGGGCAGAGTCAGCAAAGCAGGTCCTTGTCGTGGCTGCTTTCTCTGAGGCAGTGCCTTAGGTAGATCCCCTGGCTCAAGGTGAGATGGACACCCCAGACCCCCTCTCATCCTGCCTCTTCTCCAGGAACCGGCCCCTCTCGGGCAGAAGCTGGTGGTGGTGGAGGGCCTGGCTTCACCTTCAGCTTCCGCAGCCCTGAGGAAGTCTTCCGGGAGTTCTTCGGGAGCGGAGACCCTTTTGCGGAGCTCTTTGGTGAGTGGACTTGGGGGCTCAGCTCCCCACTTTGGGCCTGTCCTCCATCCTTGGGGAGGCCCTCGGCAGGAGGCTGAGGAGGGTATGGAGTCTGCAGGCAGAAGATTTTGTGTAGTGTGTGTGGGTGCAGTGAGCACTGGGGTGGAACCTCACACATGACCCGCCAGTGTCACTTTACAGACTGGCCTTGTTAAATGACAGTAACAATACTACATTGTTAGAGCCCCACAAAAACAGCCATGAGAGCAAGACTCAAAGCACCATGTGACAGGAGTGGTTGTGGTACACAGAATGACATATGCCTGGCTTTAGAATGATCCTCTGTCAAGTATTTGCCCTCCCTTCCTCTTCCTATGAGCCCTGAGAGGTGACTGACATGTGCAGAAGAGGAAACTGAGGCACATGGCTTAGAGTCATGGAGCAAATGGCAGAGGCAGGGCTGCCTGCTCTCCTGCCCGTCCTATCATGCTGTCTGCCTCCGTGAAAGGGGCTGTCTGTCCTTCCGTCTGTCTCCCCTTTGGTTCCTTATTGTGGGCATTTTCACATACAGTGCTGAAAAGGAATTTAATGTGTAAAGGCCAAAGACAGCAACAATGAAAACATAAATGTACCCAGTTGTTCAGCAGCTTATGTTTCTAGAGTTAAAAACAAAGTTCACGCATGGCAGGGAGTGGGGTATTTTCACTGATGATTGTAAATCTGCTTTTTTGCTGCAGATGACCTGGGCCCCTTCTCGGAGCTTCAGAACCGGGGTTCCCGACACTCTGGCCCCTTCTTTACCTTCTCCTCCTCCTTTCCTGGGCACTCTGGTAAGCACGGTCCCTTTGTGTTTTTGTGAGTCCTGAGTCCTGGATTCTCTTGTCACTTTTCCGGGCCTGTGTCCTCTACATGGAGCCCTGCTTCTGGCCAGCTCTGTGGGGGGACCCTGAGGCTCCTGGCTTCTGCTGCCTGGCATGCAGCACAGAGCCTCCCCCTAACGGTTGCTCCTCTACCTCCTCTGTCCCAATGCCAGATTTCTCCTCCTCGTCTTTCTCCTTCAGTCCTGGGGCTGGTGCCTTCCGCTCTGTTTCAACATCCACCTCCTATGTGCAGGGCCGCCGCATCACCACACGCAGGTGAGACCTCTTAGGGGCATTCGGGAGGGATCTGGAAGCAAGAGGTGGAGGTGGGAGCTGTGCTTAGATATAAAATCTGCCCTGCAGTGGCTGGAGCCTAGACGGGTCACTGCTCATTGACCGATCTGTGCTGTCTCCCACAGAATCATGGAGAATGGGCAGGAGCGGGTGGAAGTGGAGGAGGACGGGCAGCTGAAGTCAGTTTCAATCAATGGTGAGGCATGTTTCCACTCCCCAGGCCACGGTGGGGAGCTCCAGCCCCTGGGCCCCCTTCCCTACACTTCCATCTGAATCCCCTTGGGAGTGGGCCCTGCGGAATGGTAGCCACAAGCCAGCCTGGCAGGATGGGGATGGCCATGGGAGGAAGCGAACAGAGGGGTCTCACAAGGCCACCCCGTCACCTTTGTTGGTGTGGGGGTCCTTACATTTGCAAAAGCACTTCACTGTTTTTGTGTTTGTTTTTCAAAGCTCTTGCACATATATAGTAACCCTTGTATTAAAGCATCTAGGGGAATATGCAGGTAGGTGGTATTTACCCTATTTTTATTTCAGTGTTTAAATGACCTTGACGTCCAGGGAGCCCCTTGGAAAGGCTTGAGAGTCCTTTCTATCAATTAAGGGGTAAAGTTAAGCCAGGAATTGAGATCGATTCCTGGACCTGAACCCTTCCCTCCATGCCACCCACCCCAGGATTGTCTCTTGGGCTAACCTTGCTTAGTTGCCAACACTGAAGTGCTGTGTGGTGACCCACTTTACGTGGGTCGATGTATTTAACCAATGGGATGATTGGTATGTGTGGTCACTGTCAGTCCTGTTTCATAGACGAGGAAAGGGAGGTGTAGGGAGGTTGAGTAACATCCACAGAGAAAGAACAGTACTTCCTGGAGCTGAATACCTCCCCAGGCACCTAACCAGTATCCTGGGGCCTCAAACATGAGTGCCAGTTCCAAGGCTCTAAGTGGTCAGGGTCGTCCCTATGTGTGGTGGCTTGATCTGGGATTTCATGGTGGCTGTGGCTCTTGCAGGTGTCCCAGATGACCTGGCACTGGGCTTGGAGCTGAGCCGTCGAGAGCAGCAACAGTCAGTCACCTCCAGGTCGGGGGGCGTACAGATGCGGCAGACCCCGGCCCCGCACCCCACCGACAGCGACCTCTCTGAGGAGGACGAGGACCTGCAGCTTGCCATGGCCTACAGCCTGTCAGAGATGGAAGCAGCTGGGCAGAAGCCGGCAGGTGGGCGGGGGGTACAGCAGCAACGACAGGGACGGCCCAAAGCCCAGCACCAAGGTCCGGGAGGAACCCACGAGGGGTCCCGGGGTGAGGCAGCAAAACCCAGCCCATCCCCAGAGGAGAAAGCCTCTGGCTGCCTCATCCTCTGAACGCCAGGTCTGGCCCGACCTGATTCAGGTCTTGACTCAGAGCCGAGCGGAGTGTGGGCTGAATTGCGGGAGAGTTGCGGGAGCCTGAACGCTAAGTCCCTCCACGAGTTCCCCTCCAGGCCTGCTGCATTCCAGTGTGGACTTTGGATTTGCTGTGCTCAGCCAGAGCTGATAGGTCCCTGGGTGAAGCTGATAGGTCCCTGAAGGGGGGCAGGGTGTCGGGGTCACTGGAGGCACTTTGCTGAGTGGGAGTTTCTGAGGGGCATGAGTGGTTTGGGTTGAGCCTTCCGAGCTCAGGTTTTCTGCCACCTGAATTGCCAAGGGTGTCAAGGAAGGAGGACTTGGCCTGGGGTGCGGTGCTCTGAGCCCAAGTTGGCAGCTCCTCTGGGGAGCAGTGCAGGCTGAGCGGAGTCTCCTCTCTCCTTGTCCAGCTGCAGACCCCTGGTTTCTGTGCAGTGCTGAGCTCTGACTGTCTCTGTGCTTCCCCCTTCTGGTGCTGCTCTCTTTCCTCCCTCTCTGCTTTCTGCAGCTCTCTGCAGGCTGCATCGCTTGCTTTCACTGCCACCTGGCTAGGACTCCCTTCTCCTTCTCTCCTTGAGAAGCCTCAATGCGCCCAGGAAGACGCTGGGGCCAGTGGGGCCATGAGGTCTTCTGGGGAGGCTAGCTGGGTGGGGCGGGAGCCTCAGCCATCCAGATTCGGAGCCGGATCTACTCTCCTCCCTTCCTCTTGCTGCCTCAGCCTGCCCCAGCTGCGGGACTAGGCAGAGGTGAGGCTGGCTAACCTGGAGAGGGGGGCTAAGGCCAGGGTGAACCAGGGGGAGGCCTAGCTGGGGACTGTATCCTGTGCTACTTCCCACCATACATAAGGATTCAGGGAACAGCCCCTCAGCCAGTCCAGGTGTGCATGCTTGGCTCCATCCTCCATAGCTTGCAGCTGACCCTCTCTCCTGTCACCCACCCCTGCTCTCTCCCCAGATGTGTTCTGAGCTGGATGTCCAGGATGCAGAGTCGCTTCACAGTTCCAACAGGACAGCACCCTCACCCATGTGATGGGAGGGGACACTTCATTCCTCCCTCACCCATGCTGAGTGTAGAGTTGGGGTCTGGGCAGTGGGTGGGGGGCATTGTAGTCTTAGCCGGTGTACTCTTCCCTGGGTGTTTGTTGTTGTCTCATAAGGACTACAAGTCCCATAATGCAATACACCCAGCTGAATTTCTGATAGGACACACCCAGGAGAATTGGTGCCTGGTTATGGAGCTGTGCTTCTTGGGATATGTAGTTCCAACCCTGCCCAGCCTGTCACTTGCTCTGGATGAGGAGATCTTGTCTTTTGATTTGTCCCTGGCACAGCGGCAAGGATGTGGATGAAGGGGGAATGACCTGAGCCTAGGTTCCCCTGACACTCCTTGCTAGCTCTGGGTTTGGAGTGGGCAGGTCAAGACCTTGCAGTGTCTGAGAGTTCTTTTCCTGTGGGCCAGCTGAAAGAGTAGGCAGGGCGTGGCCCTGGAAGGCTGACAGACGTGGGCTGGCACAGCTTGGAAGGGAAAGCCACTCTCACAGAGGCATGTGGCTGGCACTGGCATGTGCTGGGAACACAGGGCATGCTGCTGCTTGAATGGCTTTCTTTGGTCTCTGACCCTGCTGCCCATTCTTTCTTGCCAACATCACAGGCAGCTGCCTCTCCTCCTCCCTATCTGGGGGGCCTGGGAGGGGACTAGTGGGGATGGGTGTTGCCCATCCCTGGAACACAGAGCCCCAGAGACCTAGCAAAGCCAGCCGGGCTGGGCTCAGACCAAGAGAGAAACTGGTATTCAATAAAACTGAGTTGCAAGAGCTCAGTGGTACCCTGTGCTACTCTTGTCAGGGTAACTCGGGGGGACCCTACGGGACCAGTGGGTGACATGCCAGGTGTCACACCTCCCTTTATGCCCAAGCAGCTGTCACTGGGCAGCAGAAGTCTCCCTTTTCACCAGCTTGTTCTCTCCAGTTATGTTATGGAACCCCAGGGAATGCTTCCATTCTTGGCCCTCATCTCATGGGGGCCCATAACTGCCTTTCCCTAGCAGCCTGTGTTCCCCTAAGATCCTTAAAACCCTCTTCCCTCAACACCACAGCACAGGTAGGACCGGACTGAGTTAACATGACTGTATGGGGACCACAGAAAGCTGGTCACAGGATGAAATCTTGTTACCCCAAGACCCCTAGAGTAAGCCTCTCAGCTTGCCCCGAGGTGGGAATCAGGGGCACATGGGGCAGCACAAGTAAACCCCATGCTGGGCACACCCCCCCCCCAAGCTCATCAGGGCCCAGGGAGGAAAGAGCCAGGCCAGTCCCCCTGTTTCTGTAGCCTCGGGAAAATGCCTTTGCATTGTTCTGTAGGGTGTGGCCCACCATCTGCTGCTTCTAGGACAGGCTCTTGGTCTCACTTTCAGTAGCCAAAGAGCCTGTTTTTTTGAGACAGAGTCTTGCTATGTATTCCAGATTGACCTTGAACTCATCAAAATCCTCCTGCCTCAGCCTCCTGAGTACTGGGATTACAGGCATACGCCATCGTACCCAGACTACAGTGGCTTTTTTGTTTTGTTTTTAACTGGGGAAGAAACACAGGACCTTCAGATAGTTATATCCTCATCCTCATCCCTTTAAAGTTTTAAAAATTTTGAGATAAGAGTCCTGCAAAATCACTAAATTGCCTGGGCTGAGCTCAAGACTGATGCCCCTGGCTCAGCTTCCCGGGGTGCTGGGATTGCAGGCTTGTGTGGCCACACCCAGCTCTACAACACAAAGCAGCAGCCTCCCCTGAGTGTGGGATTCCTAGCCCCCATCCAGAGGGAGGGAGCAACAGAGGCTGACTGCTAGAAGTATGCAGAAAAACCATCTTTCCGTCTTGTAGCCTGTGGAATTTTGTGCATGCAGGACCTGGGACCCAGCAGTGCCTCGTAGAGGGCCTGTGGGGGGCTGGCTGGTCCCTTCACTCCCCACTCCCACAGATGACAGTCACTTAATTTTTCCTTTGAGGCTGAGCCTGGCAGGCACATGGGTAAATGACCCCAAGTAGCCAAGGCCCAAGGCTTTTCTAGCTTTGCTTCTGTGGCCCTTTGTCGCAGGGCACCTTATTACCAGCAGATGAGGGCTCCTTCTGGGAGGAGGAAGACCCTCAGACAGAGGAACAGACATGGAGAAAGTGTGCCTTCCGGTGGGCCAGGCCTGGCGTCACTGGGGTTTGCGGTAGTGTCCCCTGAGGTGTGGCTGGCACCTCCAAGTCCCAGCCTCCAGCCTGCTCCTCCAGCTGAAGGGGGTGAGGCAGCTGCCAACAACTGACAGAAGAGGTGTCTGAGGTCAGGCTGCCTGGGTTCGAATCCTAAGTCCACCAGTTACAAGTTCTGTGGCCTGGCCGGCCGTGGGCTGGGCTGAGGCCTCTTCATCATAAAATGGGGCTAATCATTGGTATGGCTTTGTGAAGATGACACGAATGAATGGGCTGCCTCACTCTGACGCTGCTATTGAACCCGAGGGAGGTGGCCCCTAGGCCCCTGTGGCCCGTCCCTCTGCCAGGGCTCTCTGGATCCGGGGAATGGCAGGGCCACTCAGACCCAGTCTCCAGCTGTGACTGCAGCTAGAGGCAGAGCAGACAGAAGGGCATGGGAGTGCGGATTGCAGCTGCACGGACAACTCACCAACTTTATTCACACTGATACAAAAGTAGAGTTTTCTAGAAATGTTCTCTCGTGCCAGGGGAGGGGTTAAGTGGCTTGTGGCAGGAGGAGGCCTGGGGTAGGGGCTGTGCCTGTCCACACAGCAGGCTAGGGGAGGGGCACAGACAGGTGAGGAGCAGCCGGAACCACGGAGAGGAGCCAGAGAGGAGCCAGGAGCCCAGGCAGGCGAAGACTCTGGGCAGTCGTGCTGCCCCGTCCTCACCTCTCGAGTGGACTGCCTGGGCTCCGGCATGGGCAAGGAGGCTGGTTCGGCCTGTGTTCGCTACTCCCCACTTCCTTACGCTCCTCTTGGAAGGGCTGGGCATGCCCAAGTGGGGCCGAAGTGACAGGTGGCGTGGAGGAGCGGGTACACAAATAGATGCACAGGCAGCAGGGACGGGCTGGGCTGCCCAGCATGGGGCTCCAGGGCTCACTGGGGCAGGGCTTTGAGGATGGCGTTCACCTCCTCTGCCACAGCCGTCAGAGCAAATTCAAACTGGTCCTGGGGAAGGGAAGTGGCAGGAGGTTCATGGGGAGGCCTGGTGCTCCTGCCAAGGGGGACCTTCCAGGGGTCAGGCTGCTGTGCAGGTCCTTTGCAAGGAGGGGCACCCCCTCAGGGAGGCAACAGGGAGGTGAGAGAGGCAGGATGCTGCTGGTTTCCCAGGATGGCTGAGAAGTAGGTGCCAGGGAGGGGAGGCAGCTAGGGTCAGGACAGGGAAGTATGGTCACCTTGGAGCGGACAAGGCCAGGACGCTGGTCACGGACGTGCTCCAGGGTAGCAGCAATGTCAATCTCCTTCACTCCTAGAGATGAGTTGGGATGTGGGATGTTTAGGGGTGTCCAGAGGGAGACAGCACCCAGAAAGCTTGGTGCATCTTGGGGTGAGCAGCTTGGAGACTGGGCAAGGCCTAGAGGTGTGACAGCCTGCTCCTTGGTGGCTCCTGGGCCCTGGGGAAACTCTAGCAAGGGCTGGGGGGCTGCAGGCACTGTAGGGAGGGTCCTTACCTTTTGCCATGCGGTTCAGTACCATGTCAATGAGGATGTAGGTGCCAGTCCTTCCTGCACCGTCACTGAAACAGGAGTTGGTGACAGGCTTAGTGCAGGGCCCAGCAGAGAGGCAGATGTATGGAGGTTTGGGCTGGGAACAACACTGGCCAATCCGTAAGGCTGGCTGGAGCAGGGCGTGTGAGCCCCGATGAAAGAACATGCCCAACATCCAGCCCGGGGATTTGGGTCTTCATGCAGAGCTCACAGGGCTTGGGGTGTCAGGCCCTGGGATGACCGTAAAGGACAGCCCTGTGGTGGGCATAGCAGGACAGAATGGGAATGGTCCTCTAGCCTGGGCCAGGCTTTTGTTGGGCCAACTTTTTTTTTTTTTTGGTACCGGGGATCAAACTCACGACCTAGCACCTGCCAGGCTTGTGCCGCTGAGATAAATCCCCAGCCCATGGGCCAACTTTTTAAAGAAGGGGCCAGATAGTAAATCTTTCCAATTTTGTGGGACACACAAAGTCTCTGTCACATTTTTTTCCTTCAACCATTCTTAGCACATGTGACAGAATTTGGGCAGTGGAATGTCGTTTGCCAGCACCAGTGGGCCAGACTGGCAGCATGCCCAGGAGGTATGCACGGGGGAGGAGCAGGGCCAAGGAGTAGTGGGATCAGGAAGGCCCAGCTAGGGTCCTCTGGCCTGGCTGCCTGTCACCTCCAGTCCCCACCCACCTGCAGTGCACGATGATGGGGCAGGAGCGGCCCCGGTAGCACTTGTTCACCTTCCTGCAAGAAGAAATGGGTGTGAGGACCAGAGGGCACAGCAGAGAGGGCAGGGGCCGAACACACGCCTCGGCCTTGCTTTTTGCTCTTCTCCCATGTGGCCAAGGCAGAGGGGGAGAAGGAGTGAACAAGGGAGTTGGAGCTGGAGGGAAAGAACCAGAGCTGGCATGGGTGGCACGGGCATGCCTTGTTGCTTAGGTGCTAAGGACCCACGCTGTGTGCCTGGGATAACTTATTTGCCCTCTTTGAGCCTCAGTCTTCTTCCCTGTAAAATGGGGGTAGCACTAACCTTTTCTTTGAGGTTCAGATGGTTATACAGGAGGGTTCCTGTAAAGAGGTGTGGCTTGCGTAGGTGCTCAGTGGGTGGCAGCTAAGGATGATGGATGATACATGCTGAGCCCAAGAGGGACAGGCTTTCCGGTGACTTCAAGGTGTCCGTCTGCTCTGTACCTCTGCTGGCATTTACACCCACCCCAGCCCTTGTCCCCGCTCAGGCTCCAGGTGGTCCTCCCAACTGTGACCACAGCTCATGCTGGGCACAGAGTTCTCCTGCCAGGGGAGGACACATCCCAGCTCTGTACATCACACTGCTGATGCTGTCAGCGTTACATTCAGCCCTGGGAGCCACTTGTGCCTCTGGGCTTTCCCTTCTGCCCCCACCAGAGCTCAGCAAGGAGCAGGGCATTTCCCCTTCCTTCAGTGGCCTTGCCTTCTCTTCTCTTATCTCTTCTGCCTGCTGGTTTGAGAGTCACCTATAGGGTCCCGATATTCCCTGAGAGAGAAGACCTTCTTAGCGGCTCTCAGATGGTTTCAGGGAGGCTCAGGGCTTCGTGGTCCTCTAGCCAGGGGGCCAGGTGACTCTGAATGGCACTACAGCAATCTGCACGGCTTTAGCAAGCACACTGGTGAGTGTGGCTGAGGACCGGAGTTGAACAGTGGTCCCAGCAGCAGTTTGCAGCCATTTAGTAATAATGATAATGAACAGTATGTGGGATTAACGGAGCCCTTGCGGTGTGGCAGGCACTGAAACTAGACTGTGTCTTAGTCTATTAAGCCTTATAAAAGCCCCCTGGAGGATGTATTATCGTCTGCATTTCACAGGCAACAGAACGCAGGGAGATGAATGAGCTTGCCTGGGCCACTTTCTAGGACCTCTTGTATTAATCTGCCTTCCGCTGGAGGAGTTTCACCAACATGCATTAATTAAACAACTAATTTGCCTGCAACTGATTCATCCAACTGAATTTATCTAATTCTAGAACAGATATCTTTTAGCTTACCTGCAGAGACAGGCTCTGTTGGGATTTTTATTCTGTGTGAGTGTGTGTGTGCATGTGTGGTGCTGGAGATAGAACCCAGGGCCTTGTGCATGCTAGGTTAGGCTCTACCACTGAGCTATCATGTGGTCACGACTGGGGGGCACTGAAGTTGAACCCACAGAGCACTGAGCTACAGCTCCAGCCTTTAAAAAATATTAGTTATCTGAGACAGGATCGTCTAAGTGGCCCATTCTGGCCTTGCACTTACGGTCCTCCTGCCTCAGCAGGGATGACAGGCATGTATCACCATGCCTGGCTCTGACAATTTTGAAAATATGATTAAAGAGTTTGGCCTTGCATTCAAGATATGCTCCAGGCTCCAAGGGCCCTAGTTAGCGAATATTGTTCTAAAGCTACACTCAGGTCCCCACCCTCAACTCTGCTCCTCTGCCCAGCACCTAGAGACCCGAGGCTGGCCTGGCAGGGAGCAGAGCAGTGGGAGCAGCTGCAGTGCCATGGGTGCTGCCCGAGGTCTGCATGGGGAAAAGGAGAGGCCTGGCCTGACTTTGATTTCAATGTCACATCAGGCTAAGTCCCCGGTTAGCTTCTGCCCTAGCTGCCACCCTGCACAAGGGTCTGTGAGCCCAGAGCTCTGCTCTTCTCTCTCTGACCGCCTCTATCTTTTCCTGTGCCCTGTCCCCAGCCCTCCTGGTAGTTTTGGTGGTGTCCCCACCCACGTGTCCTGTCCTGTCCTAGCAGCAGCCACACCAGCCAGTGTGCACTTAGGTGACTGTGCAACTGCAATGCGAATGTTAGCTGCAGATGACAAAAATGACACTGGCGGGTGTGAGGGAGGAAGGGGAGGAGGGAAAATGGGTGGGAGAGAGAAAAACACGGAAGAGAGTGGGAAAGATAAAAGGGAGAGAGAGGGGGACACAGGGACAGAGGAGGGAGAGACAGAGGCGCAGAGGAGAGGGAGGTGGAGAAAAGTGAGGAGAGGCCAGGAAGAGGAAGGTGGGACATGCCAAGAGGGAGAGAGGAGGAAGAGCGCCGGGACAGCAGACGGAGGCGAGAAAAAGAGAAGAAAGGAGAAAGAGCACAAAAGAGAGTGACGGAGACCGCGCGGCAGGGACGGAGCGAGGGCGGGGAGGCAGCGCGGGGCCCTGCGTGCGGGGCGCAGGCCGGGAGCCGGGGCTCAGGAGCGGGAGCGCGCTGGGAATGCAGTGTGCCTCCTGCCAGGGGAGCCAGGGACGCGGGGACCCGACGCCCAGAGGCCGGGAGAAAGGAGGGCGCGCGAGGGAGGGGGCAGAAAGCGGAGCGGGACCCGGCGCGGGGTTGGGGGTGGCGCAGCGGAACAGCCCACTGGGCCCGCTCTTGGGGTGGCGGAGGGAGCTGCCAGATCCCCGCGCCGGTCAGACCCCGCGACCCAGGAGGAGATGAGATGTGGGGGTGTACCCCGCATCTGGGCCGCAGCCCCCGGCCCTCCGGGCGCGCTCACCTGCGGAAATCCAGCAGCGGCCGGGTGGAGGCCGGGGTGCCCTCTGCCGGCCAGCTAAGGAAGTGGAACTGCGTCAGCGTGCGCGTCTCCTGGGTCTGCACGTTCTTCAGGTAGAAGCTGCGCACCAGGAAGTCCTCGCACCAGATGTGCTCGGACACCAGGTTCACCTGCGCGGAGCGGCCCGGCCTGAGCGCTCTCCCCGGCCGCCCGCGCTCTCCCCGGCCGCCCGGTGTCTCCAGTCTAAGCCCTGGGGGAGCCTCTACCTCCCGCCCGCCCTCGCATGTCCCAGCTGTCCCCAAGAACCCTGGCCTCCTGTGTGGTTTATTTATCGCTTTACAACCCAGACACCCGTGTCGCCTTTCTCTTCCTCACAGATGCACGTGGATTACATGACATGCCAGAGTATTTCTGTTTGATTTTCTCTTTACTCATGAACAGGACCAATAAAATGCTTTAAAGAAAATGACTGGTTGCTCATTTGGTGGTGAAAATAATTACTATCCAGGGTCATGTGTTGATGAGAAACTTCTGATTGCTGTTAAACTCCCCTGTCTTACAGGGGGGCGGGTCACCTCCCATTTGTCTGGACTCTGTCCCTCCTTGCCCCGCCTGCCTCTGCCTAGCGCACAGCTCCATCTTCCCTCCTGAGGAAAAGGCTTGCAGCACTCTACGTGACTGTTGGTACTCCTTTCTTGGCTTTGGTCACCAGGAAACTCAGAGCTCAGCTAGGCTCCATTAAAGACATCTTAATCTGCATTTTTGTAAAAGATGAAAGATTTATACGACCTGAAGAGAAACTGGAGTGTTACTCTCCGTTTTGGGGTCCACTTATTTTCCCTGTCTCACACACTCCTGCTGCTTACCTTACCTGAGTTTCAGCGATTTTGTTTCTGTGCTTTTATCCTAAGTCCTTACTAACACTTTCTGATTGAGTTGGGACACACAGGAACACACGTATACGTATGTGAATACAGCTATGCATATATACACTATGCACGAGTATATTCACATAAGCACATGAACAACTAGACCATCGTCCACCTTCCCTGCTCCCACTTGTCCCCTTGCTGTGGGTCCTCCTGACCTCATAGACGTGGTACAGGGAGGAGCCCTCATCTGGCCAGTAGCGGTCACACTGCTTGATGCCATCCTCCACCAGTGGGGTAAGCATGACGATGACGGTGCAGCCATTCTCCCACACCATCTAGGGACAGAGACGCCAGTAAGCTGCCTCGGTGGGACCTGCCAGGCCACGAGGGCCCCTGGTCCCTAGGGAAGCCCTCCCTTCAGGAGCCCACCTGCCAGAAGTCTGCGATGGTGTGGGACAGCGGTCCCTGGGTGGCTATGTAGGCTGGCATCCGAGGGTCATGCTCAATCTGGGAGCAGAGAAGATGCATCAGGAGCCAGAATGCAAAATGCCTGACAGAGATGCTAAGCAAAGGGGAGTGGGCAGGATGAAGGGAAGGCTGAGAAGCCCCCATTTCCATGCTAGGACATCAGGCCCCAAATTCCAGGGCCCTGTGTGGGGCGGGAGGTGAGCACAGCGCAGGAAGCAAAGAGGGACAGGGAAGGGGGCTGGAGTCAGCCACTCACAACAGGGCTGGCGTTGATGTAGTCGCTTCGAGAAGGGCTGCTCTCCACCTTCAGCTTGATGCGCGCATGGTCGTCTGCACAGACCAGACATCGCACCTAGATGGCCTCTGGTCACTGGGCTCTGGGACCTCTGCCACTCGGCCTGAACCAGGCGCCCAGCCCTTTCCCTGCAGCCCCCTAGAGCCATGAGTGGGAGGTGGAGGGAGCAGGCTGGCGACTAGGCTCACTTACAGGGCAGGAAGTCGGGGTGGCGGTTCTTCTTGACGTTGCCCTCCCCCTGAGCGATGGCGCAGGTGTTCGGCTCTGCTTGGTAGGCACACAGGGCCTGCCACTCCTTGGCCAGGCGGTCCCGGTTCCGGAGGTGGTCCTCCATGTATGCCTACAGGGGCAGCACAGCCTGGCTCCGGCCCGTACTGCCAGTCCTGCTTCTCCCGCCATCCTGTCCCCTCCCCGCTCTGGATGCAGGCCCTGTCCTGACCAGAATCATGTGTCCTGTGGAGATGTCCATGTTGGCCTGGGCAGGCTCCTCACACCAGGACGGCGTGCTGCTGTGGGAGCTGGGGCTGGCCTGGGCTGCATCGCTGAACTGCGAGGACACGCTGCTCACCCTTGAGGGCTCTGGCGGGGGACCCTCTGCCCGGCTGAACAGGGACTTGGTAGCCATGTGCTGGCGGCACAGGTCCTGCAGATGAAGGATCAGGTGGGGCTTGAGGATCTGGGCCCCTCAGCTCGATCCTGACTGACTTGGAATGGAACCCATCCCCTCTGGGGCCCTTTCAGAGCCTTCTGCTGGGTGTTTGTGATGACCTTGCTGCTTCTGGGCAGCGCCTTGGAATCTAGGACCAGAGCACTGGGAGGACTTGCAGTAACCATCTGGTCCTTATTTCAATCCATTCAAGAGTGCTTCCCCAGGATGGCTTCTGGGGCCTCTCTCCCCTCCATCTGGATGTTCCAAGGGGCAGGGTTCGTCCCTGTGCTGTTACCACCTCCGCCTTGTGAAAGACCCAGATTCACAAGCCTCCCACACTTCCTGCTTTCACAAGCTTCTGGGGCTGCACACCTGATACTCAAAAGTAGTGTCACCATGGGCCCCCTCAGGACCCAGAGCTGCCAAGCGCTCCTTGTCCTGCTGCCGCGAATGATGGCGCATACACAGAGCCACTGCCAAAGCCACTAGCAGCCCAGCGACACCTGCCAGGGCCACCAGAGTCAGCAGCACAGAGCGCATGGGATTAGCGCTGTGGGCTGGCCGGGAAAGCACTGCCGCTGCCTCTTCCCTCTGTGGAGACAACACCAGAATCAGGGGAGACTTAGCAGCTTCTCCGCACCCTGGCCCATGGCCCGATCCTTGCTAGAGCATCTGGGGCAGCTCTGTGAGCAGTAACAGGCAGAAGGGCTCTGATCCTCCTCTGTTCCCCTTGGGCCAGCTCCAACGCCAGAAACCTCGTGGGGTGTGGAGGATCTCCATGTTGTGGAGAAGGAAGCCAAGGATGGAATCTCAGTGTGAGGCATCAGAGTGGATGCAGAGTGGATGCATACTGTGAGGATAACACCCTTGATGTGCTAGGTTTTCCTTTGGAATTCAGAGACTGCTCCAGAGGGCCAAGAGCATCTCTGCTGGTTCTTCCCAGCACAAGCCTTCCTATTGAGGGCAGGTCCCACGGGAAGGAGCCACTGGGGCCGCCTGCTGGTCAAAATGAGAACTGCACGGAGAGGGGCTGGCCCGATTTCAGCTTGGCTTCTCTCTCAGGTTTACCTCCATCTCCTGTGGGGGGTGTCGCGGGCTCTCCAGTTAGTGCATACCTGTCCCACTCCTGTCTGCAAGATCTGGAACCCTGTCTGTGCTTCCAGTTCAGACTTCACCAGCCCTGCAGAGAAGGTGCACATCAGACTCTCTCCTGCTCCATGGGGTCTCCACACCCTCTCATGCTAGGCCTGGCAGGATCCATGTGGATCGGGAATATTTCAAGGCAGCATCAGTCACAGGCCCGGGCTTTAGGGATAGGCCGGGCCCAGACCTGGGGTTGCTGTCGGGGCGATAGTTACCAGCTTGCTGGGTCACATCTGCCAAAGACAGGTTCTGTTCGTTGTGGCGGATACGGAAGGTGAGGGCTGGTCCCACCACACTGCCAAAGAGGAGCTGGGTTACTGCTCTGCTCCCTAGAACACTCGGAGTAACAGAGAAGCCAGCTCTGGCCTTCTCCCCTTTAGAGGATGGGACCAGAGCAGACCAGTGATGCACTACAGGGGCGTCTGGTAACAGGCAGATACTGCAAGGAGCGGACCACAGGCTATGTGTGACTAAGGCTTCCATACAGCTGGGAGCCTCTCTGACCCCAAGCTGTCTTCCCTTCCTTCCCTGAGTCCCTCAGCCGCCACCTCATGAAGCTGCTTTTTGATCCCTGCGGCCGCCCACCAAGGCACCAGCCCACCTGATATTGATGAAACTGCCCGAAGACAGATGCGCGTGCTCAGCCAGGATCTCCAGAAGCTTCACGCCTGCAGCCAGGCTCAGGGGTCTGGAGGAGGGGCAGGCAGAGGAGGGAAAGTGGGGACCCTCAGCCTCTTTCTTCACCTCCAGGGGTGCAGAGCTGCCCACCACCTCCCCATCCCCTTCACTTCTGGTGTCCACTCTCTACTTCCCGCAGGGCCCCACCCCTGGAGGACAGGAAGGCTCCCCTGGTTGGAGCCCTTACTTCTGGTCAGTGACGATGTAGCCATACTCCTCTGCTGATGGCCGAGCTGAAGGCTGTCCCACCACGGTGGGGTGGCCCTGGCCCAGTGGACTCTTCTTCTCCAGAAGGACGGGTGTGGCCGGGGGACTGGCAGATTTAGGGGGTTCAGAGGGGCCAGGGCTCAGCACCGGCTGGACTTTACTGAAGGTGGGGTGGGCAGTGGGGTGTCCAGGAAGGGAGGGTATGGGAGGCGGGGGCTCTGCTGTGTCTCCGCCCTGTGCCTGCTCCTCCACCGCCTATTAGGAGAGAGGATGGAGGTGTGGCTTCCTGGCTGTGCAGGGGCTGGGGAAGAAGCCCACACTGGACTCGCAGCTCTCCACAGTGGGGCTTAAAGTCTATTTAGCTTTCTACACACCAGACCCGGTGCAGTGTTGGGTATGGACAGCACAGCTCTGAAATGTATGCCAAGCGGATGGACGAGTGGATGGACGGATGTATGATTGAATATGTGAACCACAGGTTTTAAAGTCACAGAACGGCATTGGAGTGGGAGAAGCTTCTGGAACGAGACAGCTGGGTGAGACTAGAAGACTAACGGGCAGGCAAAGGGTTTTAGGCTTTTGTTCAGCCAAAACATCTTAGAAGTCCAACCCTAAGACAGAGAGAAGCAGGGCTTCGCCAGCTACAGGGGCTCAGCAGCCTTCCTGCTCTCAACCACCTCCTGAGGCAACAGCAGGGTGAGAAATTCTGCAGTGAACGGAGGAGTAAATCAAGGGTCCTGATTTCCAGAGTCACCCATGGTGGCACATGCTTGTAATCCTGGTTCTCAGGAGGCTGAGGCACAAGAACTGCTATGAGTTCGAGGCCAGCCTGAGTTACATAGTGAGACCCCAAAAAATAAAATAAAAAAGAAAAGAAAATGAGAATTCTCATTTCTATGCCCAACTGTGCCATCAAATGATGCAAGAGCACAGGCAAAGATGTGAAATCTCCGGGGGGCTTAATTTCCCCAAAACAAAGGTCTGGCGAATACAGATTCTGGACCTCAACCCTAAGATTCAGGTTCCAAGAAAGAGGTGTGCCACCACAGCGGAATTACTGCTCGGGAAGGGGCTGGGAACTCACTTTCTTGATGTCGGCTCCAACATTTCCTGCTCCTCCTGCAAAGACAGGAAAAACAGGAACCTGGGGAAAGGGCCAAGACTGAGGGCCATGCGACACAGAGGGCGAATCGGTCAGGGCCCTGAGCTTCTTCCACTCACTGCGGCCTCTGTTCAGTTAGTGATCAAGGCCCTGCCACTGGTCCCACTCTATGAATGGCCTCACTCCTCTGCTTCTGCTGTAGAAGTCTTGTTTTCTTAACTGCTCCTGTCACTGCCCTGGCTCTCTAAGCTCCTCTCTGTGCTGTCTTCCCTCTGTCCATCAGCTACTGGCTTCTCCTCCCCGTGGGCCATGTCCCCCCCTCAGGTCATCATTAGTGTGACCCCTCTTGTTGATGCCTCTTCTCCCTGCTCACATCCTCTGGTGGTTGTTTCTGTTTGTTCATTTCTGTTGTTTTGGTGGCTGTTTTTTCTGGTGCCTCATCCTCTGGTCTTTTCCTGGCCTGACTTCTCAGCTCACCATCCGACCTCACAGCTCATAAGAACGTTCTTGGGCAGGTGTAGCTCAGCGGTAGAGCCCTCACTTGTCACGGGTGAGGTCCTGGATGCTATCCTCGGCATTGCAAAAATAAAAACCAAACCAAACCAAAATGAAACCAAACAAAACCTCTCTTTTCTTGACCTTGACCCTGACTCTTCCTCTCCGGGCTACTCCACATGATGTTAAGAAGTGGGGCAAGAGCTGAGAGACGCTGGTCTCTCTGCCTGGGCTCTCACCTCTGTTTCTTCCTGCACCCTTGGGCAGCAGCTGCAGTATGGTCAGGAGGGCAGAGAGCTGCTCAGGGGTCAGTTGGCGCAGCTCCACCCCATACCCCGCCAGCACAGCTGCCAGTCTCTGCAGAGTCGCATCTGCTGGGAGCAGAGCCAGATCTTAGGGCTGACGGTGGGACGGATTTGTGGGGACGCAGATTGGTGGGTAGGGACTCTAGCACACACATTCTTCTCAAATGCCAGGATATCGATGCTTTCTCTCCCCTTCCCAGCCCTTGTGCACACTTTGGGGGAAAGAACTTTCTGGGCCCAAGACCAAAACTCCAGGCCCAACTAGGACAGCTTGGTTCCCCACTTGAAGAAAAGTCCTGTCAGCTCCACACCCCACTGTACCCCCACCTATGCTGGGGCCTCATGGATTAGCTGTCAGCAGACTTTAAGAAAGTGTATGAATGGCTTTTGGGACAAGTTAACAAATGCATGCAGTCATGCAGTCACTCTCAGAGCAGCTCCCCCAGGCAGGGCAGTGGATGGTGAAGAAAGCTACCTGGCTGCTCTGCTGGGGAAGGGGACTTCTCCCCAGGTCCCCCTAGTGCCTCCTCCCTGAAGCCCTCTGAGGAGTCCTCTGCCCGACTGCTGCTCCCTTGTTCTGGCAGCTTCGATGTCCTGGCCCTGCCAGGCCCTGGTAACTCCTGGGCCAGGTACAGCAGCCCTGAGTCCTGGAAAAGCTGAGCAGATGAGGGCTCTGGCAGGTCCTCATAGGGGTGACCAAGGTGGGCTCCAAACGTGCCCTTGGAGGTGGTTCTGCTGAAGAGGGCAGGAGCTTCGGCCTTGGGCAGGGGGCCGACACTGACCATTCCTGGGGAACTCTCTGAGCTCCGGGAGCCATCTCGGGAGCCAAACTGTAGGAAACCAGAATTTTGGGTACGATCAGAAGTCAGGCCTGGGGGGTTTGGGTTGGGGCAGGGCCAGCAGGGCTTACCTGGTGGAACAGGTAGGGCTGCAGTAAAGCAGGCTCATAACTCAGGGCAGGGTGGGGAGGCTGCGGGGGCAGCAGCAGATGCTCCAGGAGAGGGGGCAGCAGCTCAGCCTGCAGGGAGGACAGCGGGGAGCCCGCCCCAGCTCCGCCCCCACCGACTGCAGCGCGGGGAAGCCCTTGAGCAGCAGGGGCGGGGCCGGTGGGGATGCCGGGTAAAAACAACTCCCCAGCAGGAAGCGGTCTCCTGGGCATCAAGCCAGATCTGGGGAGAAAAACAAAGCGTGAGTGTGAGTGTGTGTGTGTGTGTGTGTGTGTGTGTGATTGCATCCAGCAACAACTTACAAAGCAGAGATGGTGTGGGCCTGACCTCTTAAGCAATGAGGCGACCTCAGTGCAGAGAGATCAGCCAGAGGGCGGCGGGGCAGAGGTATCTGCCTCCTTGGTGAGCCTCCCTAGGTCCCCAGACAGCCACCGAGGCCAGAGGAGCAGAGGAGCCGAGGAGCAGGCCGGCCGAGTCCTCCTGACGCAAACTGCGGCTTGGGCTGCCTGGTTGTTGCTGTGTCCCCACCCCTGATGCTCCCAGCAGACGTGCAAACACCCAGACCACCTTGCTTCACCCGCCTCACCGCCACGCTTTCTTTGTCCCAATGTTATCACTGAGCTCAGGTCCCTGTCTCCACTTCGCGGGCTCCAAGCCTTGCCTTTGGGGGTCCTAACCATGAGAAGAGCGGGGACACCTCCCGCAATAAACAATCCCATTAGTAAGGAAACCGAATAATAAACAGCTTGGGCTCAGCAGAATCCCGGTTTGCCTGTGATGACTACTTGGATGCATCTTGTAAAATGTCAACAGTTTTCAGAGTTGTTTTTCAGTGCTGTTTTGGCGGATTCCCAAGGTGAGCGCTGACACAAGAGCACGTCAGAGTGGCCGTTCCTGCGCCTCTTTTACTCGGGCCCCAGCCTGCTGGCCTTGGTGTGCCTTCCCCTCCCCCACCAGGAGGCCGAGACCGTCAGCCTGGACGCCCTACGGTGGTTGAGAAGGTCCGTACCTGTCTCTCGGGCGGAGCTCTGGGGGGCGGAGCCTGGGGATGCGCTCCATCTCCTGGGAGATCACGTACTGCGTGAGATCATCATGCCAGGACAATCCTGTTGAGGGGAAGAGGCGGGGTAAGGTTGGCTTGGGCCCGGTACTGCAAGGCAGTGATCCCAAGTGAGCTCTGCACCCTGTAGGGCATTGGGTTTGGAGGGGCAGAGGGGTCGTGGAGGGGCCTGCAGACTTGCTGGGTGATCTGAGCTCTGGTCCACCCAGCTTCAGGGACAGCTTTTGGAGTTACACTGCCTCTGCCTCTGAGGAACTGCAGGCTCAATTTTCTCATCTCAGTTCCCTTTCATGCAGGATGGGACTTTATACCTCCTAAGACTGTGGTAATTAAAATGGCATATATTAAATAGAATAGTGCCTGTCACATGGAGAACTTCCAATAAATGCTGTCATAACCATCACTATGGTTTTCATTGACCCTGAACCTCATCTACATCCGTATCCATATCCACATCTAACTGTATCTCTTAACTAAACTATATACCCCGGACCCTTAAATTTTATTTTCAGGCTGGTTCTCATTAAGTTACCCAGGTTGGGCTTGAAGTTGCAATCTTCCTGCCTTGGCCTCCAAGAGAGCTGGAATTAGAGACATGGGCCACCATGCCTGGCTCTGAGGCAGATCTTCTGTTTGACCCTTAGTCCCATGAAACGCTGCTCTCTGGAGAGGTCAATCACCTATTCCCAAAGAATCTCTCACTCTGCATCCCATTCTTTCTTCCCTGGTCTGGGTTTATCATCTGTCTGCTATTCACTCATGTGCTGGGACCCACCAATACCTCTGCCTCCATCTTGCCCATTAACAGCAGATGAAGGGTCTGTTATCACGTGCTCAAGAACAACTTTTTCATCATTCTCCCCTGCTTCCTGTATCTTCCTTTTCTCAGTTTCCTTTCTCTTTTGTTCTTTCCTTCCTTTCTTCTTTTTCTTTCTTTTTGTGGTACCGGGGACTGAACCGCAGACCTCACACATGTTAGTTAAGTGCTGTACCACTGTGCTACACCATTAACCATTTTTATCATTTTTATTTTGAGAAAGGCCCTTGCTAAGTCACCCAGGTTGACCTGCATCTTGCTATCCTCCTGCCTCAGCCTCCTGAGTAGCTGGGGTTACAGGTGTGTGTGCCCAGGATCCCAGCCCCTCTTAATCCACCCTGTTCAGTATTTTATTCCCAACTACTCTACCAAAACTGCTCTTGTAAAGATTGCTGAGCAACTTCTGCACATATAAATCTGGTAGTCAACGTTCGGGTCTCCTTTTATTTACTCTGCCACCCTCTTTTGACACTGCTGACCAGACCCTTCTTGATTCACTTTCATTTGGCTTCTTTCCCTCCTACCTCACTGGCCTTTCCTCACATTTCTCTTTTCCTTTTTTATTCCTGGTACAGGGGATTGAAACCCTTCACACCAAAATACATCCCTAACCTCCTTGTATTCTTTTTTTTTAACATTATATTTATTTATTTGTTTGTTTTGGTAGCAGGAATCGAACTCATGACCTCACACTTGCCAGTCAGGCGCTTATGCTGCTGAGCTAAATCCCCAGCCCCTTATTCTTTATTTTGAGACAGGATCTTACTAAATAACCAATATGCCTGGGCTGGGCTCAACCTTTTCAACCCTCCTGCCTCAGCCTCCCACACTGCTGGGATTGCAGGTGTGTTTCACAGTGCTCGGACTCCTCTCCTTATCCTCTTAATATCAGTATTCTCTAGGGCTAAAGCTTTGGCTTAGTATTAGAATTCTCTGGGTTGGACCCTTGGTCCTCTTTTCTGTATACACTCAATCCTCTGGTTATGTTATCTACCTTACGGATCTAATGCCATTTTTTGGTATCAGGAATCGAACTCGGGACCTTGCCGTTATCAGGCAGATGCTTTGCTGCTGAGTCATATCCCTGGCCCTTAACACCATTTACATGCCAGAGAATCCAGACCCCCTCCCCAAATTCAATTTCATATACTTGACAACCTGCCTTACTTGAAGAGACATCTTAAACTCAGCATATTCAAAACTGAACACCCCCTGCCCTGCAGTGAAGTTGATTCTTTTGAAATTTTCCCCATCATGGTTAATGACATCTCATGGACTCCTTTATTCAGGCAATGAGACTTGGGTGTCACTTTTGAATCCTCTCTTTATAGCCATAACCAATATTTCATGAAATCATCACCTTGGTCTCTTTCTGTCTTTATTTCTCTCTTTTTAGGAAAAAGTCTCACTAGTCCAGGCTGGCCTTGAACTCCAAGGGATCCTCCTGCCTCAGCCTCCTGAGTGCACAAGCATGCACCAGCAGCCCTGGGTTATACTCATTTCTTATCTGAGGTACTGTAGTGGTTTCAAGCAGTCTCTGAGCTTCAGTCCTGACTCTCTACATTCTATAGTCTCAACAGAACAGCAAGTGATCATTTTATAGAGGTCAGACCATGCATCCTAAGCTCCAAACCTTGTTTCCTGTCTTACTCTGAGTAAAGCCACTAACCATGCATCCTCCTGCAGGTCCCCACAGCGACCTGAGCCTCCCCTCCCTTTACCTTCCTGACCGTATAATATGTATCCTCTTCATGACTCCTCTATGGTCACACTGGTCTCTGTATGTTTCTCAGACTTGTGCTCCTGTCCTGGTTTGTCCTACCTGTTTGGTCGCACTGAAACACTCCTCCCCCTGGAGAACTCTGCTTCCTACAAGTCTATTAAATTTCTGTAGCCTCACTAAGGTCTTCCTTGGTCACCTGATCTAATTCTGCAGAGTCCCACCTCACCATTTTTGGCCACTTGACCCTGCCGTAATATCCCACAGCCCTTGTAATCCTCTAACATGTGACATCTCTTTTAACTTAGTGTTTTCTCTCTTGTCCCTCAAACATAAATGTCAGGAAGCAGAGAGCTTTGTTTTGTCCCCTGACATATCCCAAGCACCTAAAACTATGCCTGTCACACAGGAAGTATCCCACAAGGACCTGCTGAATGAGTGAGTTGGGTGAGAGGGCTGTTCTGAGGATCCTAGAATTCATGGCTCTGAAACACTCAAACAGTGGCAGGGAGTGGGGCCGCCCTCCCCCAGGGATTTCATCTGTAGCCTCCCCAGGGCCCCTCCAAGGAGCCCTAATGTCTCTAGGGTCCCCTCCCCCTCCCTGTCGTGCCCCTTTCTCCAGCAAGAAGTGGGAGGGTAAGGCTCCACCAGTGAGTGTGACCTTTGGTCAGGGGCCCTCTCTTCCCCACCTACCCCCAACCAAGTCCCCATCTCTGTCCTCCAGTGCATGCAGACCTCACCTTGGGACATGAGTTGCCGGAGCACAGCTTGTAAGCGCTGCAGAACTGGGGAGGTGACTTGCAAAAGGGGCCGGGCCTGCCCCACTCCTACCTGGCACTGTCCAAACAAGCCATCTAAGAGCACGAAAGTGGAGTTATCAGGGGTCTTGGACAAGAGGCCGTCCAAAACCCAGGTCACGTGTCGTGGCACTGTGTGTACTTCCTCTCTTGGCCTTAGAGCTCTGCCCCTCCAGGCCAGTGCCCTTCTCCCAAGCCTGGACCCCCTTCTGTCTCGCAGGACCCCTGTTTGCCTTGTATCGTACTCCATCCTGTGAGTCCTACACTTGGGCCTCACTCACCCTGAATACAGACTTCGAGGTGAGAGCAGAGTTTTCGGTCAAACAGACAGCCTGCAGAGGGACAGAACAGAGGGTCAGACACCTGCACACAGACCGGCTGGAGGGCTGGCAGCCAGAACCGCGGGAAACAGAGGGCCCGGTCCTTCACCCGGAGGAAGGCTTCAAGGAGGAAGCTTGGGGTCTAGCTTTGGCTTTTGAAGATCTGAGAGTCTGGAGCCTTAAAAGCCACAGTTTGCTTAACTGAGAGTTGAGGCGAAGCTTTACAGGTGCGTGGAAGAGGGGAGGGAGCGGTGCTGGGGGACCCTGGGCTTCCACCCCAGAAGGACTGTGGGAAGGGTTTTGGCCTGGGTACTTCTAAAATCTTCGGCAGCACCCTAACTAAACAGCCTGGAACTCAGAAGAGGGGGAAACTCTAGCCGTCTTCTCCTGGCCAGGGGTGGGGGTGCGGATGCTCATCTACGAGGCGCCCCCTTCACCGCGGGGCCCAGCCTGGCGCTGTCCGCGGTGCTGAAGCCAAGAGCCCGGCGGGGCCAAGGGTTGGTTTGCCTGGAGGCAGTTACGGGAGAAGGAGGGGTGACCTCAGGAGGAGAAGTGTCTGCGGGACCCGACCTTGCGCTCCACCCGGCTAACCCAGAGCGTCACAGGAAGTTCCCTGCACTGGTCTCCACGCCGGGTCGGGAAAGAAGGCGCCAGATGGCGAGGCTGCGCCCCCTCCCCCACGCGCTACCTTCCCACCCCACCCCACCCCCGGCCCGTGAGTCAGCGCTGACAGCCTCGGTCCGCACAGATGTGAGTCAGCACCAGGCCGAGCTGTGGGGAGGGGGTCGGGGGGGACCCTCCCCTCTTCGTCTTCGTCTGTCCCCGCCCCCAGCTGTGGCCGTCTTAGAGCCGATCAGATGGCAGCAACCGGCCTCAGGAGGCTTAAAAGAGAAACCTGGCCCCTCTCTCAGCCCAGCCCCTGCTGGGAGCTGGACCTTCCGGTCCGAGGTCTGGGGTCCCCCCCCCCCGACCTCTTCTCACTCCCCCCCGCCCCGCTCCCGCTCTCCTGCGCGGGCCTCGGTCTCCCTGGCGCCTCGGCCCAGCCAGCTGGTCCCTGGTCATGCACCCCGTCTCTCGGCCCCTCGGTCCACACGCACCTCCATTCCTCCTGGTGAACCCACAACCTACGCGGATCTTACTTCCCGCAGGTCCCGCCCGCTCTCTGCAGCCCCACCTCCAGGCCTACGCCCCTTTCTTCCCCGCTTTCCCCGCGGCTTCTCCCGCACCTGCTCTACCTGAGCGCTTACCTTCGGGGCGCTGCTCCCACCCCCCGCCGGGC
>PVLA01005229.1:0-15670 GCA_004027455.1 Hydrochoerus hydrochaeris | reverse complement strand
GCAGAAGGAGCAGAGGCGGGGCCTGCCGCTCCCCACCCACCTGCGAGGCGGGTCTACGCGCCCCTCTCCACGCGAGTCCGCCAACCGCAGGCGGGCGGTGACGGCATCTCCACCCCCAGCCCTTGCGCCCATTTGCGTCATACTTGGCGTAAGAACCCCGTCTTTGCGGGGGACCTACCCAACCTATTCCTCCTCCACGGAATAGTAGGCGCCTCGCTAGATTGCCTCCTTGGCACAGGCTGCTTTAGACCTGTTTCTAGCTCCTGGTCCCAAGGTTGGGGAAAAGGTTACAGTTCCCCGGGGCCCGGAAAGATACCGAGATTGGCGGGCCGGGGTGGGGGGGGTAAACCCTGAGACGCGAAGCACAGAAGTGAATAGGACGGAACCCTCAAGGTGTCTTCCTAACGGAACTGGCGTCATCCTTAGGAGCAAGGGTGGCCAGGAGTGCGCGCCTGGGCTCCAGATGTCAGTGCCACCAACCGGGCGCACAGCCTTGGACAAGTGGGTGCCCTGTGGGTGCCCGAGCTTCTCAACCTCCAGGGCACTGCGAGTCTTAGTGAGTTAAAGCCCTGTGCGTCACCGGGAACGAGGGTGGGCTGGCGCGTCCTGAACACTCCACGCGTGGGCACTGCTTTCTCTTTGCAGTGCATTCGTTTTGGGCACTCTTTTCTTTATTTTTAAATATGTCTTTCCTTTGAATTGATACACAGTAGTTGTACACGGTTATGGGACACTGTAACGTTTCCATACGAGCATACAACGTGGAAGGGTCAGTTCAGGGCAACCGGGCTGTCGTTCATTTTAGAAATCTTTTCTTCATGTTGAGAACGTTCTGAACCCTCTCTTCTAGCCATTTTGAAGTATTCAACTAATCATTGTTAACCGTAGCTATTGTACTGTGCTATGAGTTATTCTTCCTGCACCCACCTACATATTAACTATATATAGTGTTATATGCATATAGAGAGAGAGAGACAGACCGAGACAGAGAGAGACAGAAGACAAAGAGACAGAGACAGAGAGAGACAGAAACAAAGAGAGACAGAAGACAGAGAGAGACAGAGAGAGATGCACCCACCTACATATTAACTATTTATATGGTGTTATATGCATATATATAGAGACAGAGAGAGACAGAAAACAGAGAGACAGAGACAGAGAGAGACAGAAGACAGAGAGAGAAAGACAGAGACAGAAGACAGAGACAGAGACAGACCAAGAGAGAGAGAGACAGAAGACAGATAGACAGAGACAGAGAGACTGAGAGAGAGAGAGGCAGGGTCTTGCTGTGTAACTGAGGTTGGCCTTGAGTTCACTATGTAGCCCAGGCTCGCCTCGAACTCATGATGACCCTCCTGCCTCAGCCTCCCAAGTGCTGGTATTATGGGTATGTACCACCATGCCCAAGTACATATTGACTTTTGTTATTAGTTTTGACTCTCTTCATCTCTCCTCTTTAAAGTTTTTCAATAATCTTATAGTTTCAGTTGAAAAGTCTGCCTCACATCAATCCCCACCCAGAGGGTCTTGCTACCTTGCCTGGGCTGGTCTTGAACCTGCAATCTTCCTGTCTCAGCCTGCCGGTGCTGGGATTCCAGGCATGCAGCACTACAACCAGTACAACCCATTTCTTTTCATCCTGGGTTCCTCAGTAGTCTACTCAGGACTACTCAGTAATACTGGACTGATCTTTTGCTTCCACTCTGGTCACTTAATAGACTAGAAAGTGAGCTTTCTAGTGTTCAGATTGGATCATTGTACCCTCTTGCTTTCCAGGAAAAATAAAAAAAAAGGCGCATAACAAATACTCATACATTCGTCATCCAGACTTAACAATTACTGACATTTTGCTATTTTGGGTTCTTTTTAGTATGTAAACAAAAACTGTTGACATCATAATGCTTCTATAAATATTTCAGTATGCATCTCCAGGAAATAAGACAGAACCACAATAAGTCCCTAACAGTTTAATGCTAAATTTGTACTAAATTTCTCAAATGGTTTTCAAAAATGCCTTTTTAAGCATTTAAATGTTTAATTTAATTTAATTTATTCATTTTGTTACTGGGAATCAAACTCATGACCTTGCAGTTGCCAGGCAGGCGCTGTGCCACTGAGCTGCATCCCTGATGCGAAGCATTTTTTTGGTACTGAGAATTGCACTGAGCTAGTGCCCAGGCCCCGTCTCCTCCCCACTTTGTCTTAGGCAGAGTCGTCTCAAGTTTTCCAGGCTGGTCTCAAACTTGTGATCCTTGTGTCACAGCCTTCCAGAGTGTTGAGAACACAGGTCTGAACAATAACATTGAGCTTAATTATGTTTTTAAAATTCTCTATTCTCAGCACAGACATGCCCCCACCTTGTAGGGTGGTCTTGTTGAAGTGTTCAGGTCACTTTTCCCCTAGAATTCCCCACCTTCTGGGTTTGTCTGATGGCTCCCCCTTGGTGTATTCCCTGTGTGTTTAGCATGTTTCTCTCCTATGTTTCCTGTAAACTAAAAGTTACATTTGAAGTCTTTATTAGGTGAGGCTTAAACATTTTTAAAGAAAAATGCCTCTAATTTCATCATTTCAGGAGATGCACAATATCTGCTAGCCCAGTATTAGCGATGGAATTGATCACTGGTATAAATTGGTATCACCTCCCCCCCCCAAAAAAAAAGACAAAAAAAATTTTTTAAAGTGGTGTCACCCAGATCTGTATATGTAAAGTTATGTTTTCCTAATGTAACCAGCATGTATAACCCATCAGATGATGCTCTGGTACTATGAAGATGTCTGAATACCTATCAACTTTTTGCCTAGTGGTTTTTACTATTCATTGATGATTATTGATGAAGTTATTTCATTAGAGGTTGAAAAATAGTGATTTTTCATATTCTAGCATTCCTTTTCCTCTGAGTAGCTGATACTTCATAAAAAGAGCTTTCTGTTATTAACTGGGCTTAGCTACCTTGGAAATGTAGCATAGCATTAGTCCTCCTCCTCCTCTTCCTCCTCCTCCTCCTCCTCCTCTTCCTTCTCCTTCTCCTTCTCCTTCTTCTTCTTCTTCTTCTTCTTCTTCATCATCATCTTTTTGAGACAGGGTCTTACTATGCAGTTCAAGCTGGACTTGAGCTCACTTTGTAGCCTTTCTGGTTTTGAACTCACAAAGATCCTCCTGCCTCAGCCTCCCAAGTGCTGGGATTACAGCCTTGCACCACCATACTCTGTTTCATTTATCTTCTTTACCTATTTGCAAAATAATGAGCTGCGATAGTTATTTTTTGTAGTGGTTAATAAATATGCTGGGTAAACCCAGGGCCTCAAACTAAGATAATCCCAACTCTTTATTTTTTTTATTTTGGGACAGTATCTTATTAACTTATTCAGACTGGCCTGAAATTTGCAAACTTCATGCTTTAGTTTTCCAAGGAGCTGGGATTACAGACATGCCCAAATAGATCTAATAAAAAAATTTATGATTTTTCTTTTTTGAGTATACTTATGTATATACTTGATATATATCTGTCAATCCCAGTAACAATTCTTTCTGATATTCAAGTTATCTCTGAATAATACAGTGAGACATCCTTTAAACTGGCCCCAGTGACCTTTTGAAACATTCTATTAACAATTAAAATCTCCTTTACTTTCTGTCACTCCAAGACATACCAGGTTCACCGTGGGGGACTGAACTCACAACCTGGTGCCTGCCAGGCAGGCAACTATGCCACTGAGCTAAACCCCGGCCCCTGGGTTCACTGTTTTTATTCACTGTCCAAATAAAGAAGCAGCCATTTCTTCTAAGATAATTGGTAAATGTTAGTAAGGACTAATTTTCTTTTTCTTTCTTTCTTTCTTTCTTTTTTTTTATTGGTACCGGGGATCAAACTCACAACCACCTGCTTGCAAGGCTGCTGAGCTAAATCCCCAGCCCCAAGGACTAATTTTCAAGACCATCATTTGAGTATTAGAGATGATAATAGCTAATTTCATTAAACAGAGCTAGGATATTAAGACACATGCAGACACACACATTGGGATATTCAATTAAAATTTAAGGATGATTTTAATTGAATTGAATTCTTTATTTTATATGTGCAACCTTTTGTTCTTATATTGAAATATTTGGCTCCTGATGACACTGACTTGTGTGTTTAATCCTACAACATACAGATAACCATTCACACATAGTAATACAAATATTGCTCTACTTAATAAAGCAGTGAGTAAAGTTTAGGTTTCCTGGGAATTTATCTTGTTCTTGAATATAACCCCTAGGAACACACCATCAAAATACTATGTTCTTTGTTTTTTTTTTTTTTGTACCGGGAATTGAACTCACAACCTTGCCTGGCAGGCACTTAGGCCTCTGAGCTAAACCCCCAGCCCAAAATACTATTTCTGAAGTCACTTGAAACTGTTTGTTTAGTTAAGTGATGATTATCGATTTGATATATGACTAAGTTTGTTTGTTTTCAACTTTAGGGTTTGCTTTTTAATTGTTTATATAACTTTATATTTTAGTTTCATTCAAAACTCAAAATTATTATTTTTTTGTCAAAACTGAAAATTAAATAATAAGATCTACTCAGGGATGTCTTGTCTGCTCTTCTACAATTCTCCCTGGCATCTTTATCACTTTAGCACATTTATTTTCATTTTAAAAAGTTCGTAAATTTGGAAATATAACAGATAGATATGCATAATAAAGAATTAATAGCTTAATTTTAGTAAGTGTGCTGCTGAAGCAAGCATAGAATTAATAGCTTAATAATTTGCCCTGAACACCCATGCAACCCAGGTCTAGACCTAGAATATTTTAAGCACCGCAGATAATTATTATGGCCCCAGTCATTACCTGTCCCAAAGGTACCCATTATCCAGTCTTTTCTTTTCTTTTTCCTCATCTGTTCTTTTGCTGATCATGTTTCTTTGCTTTTCTTTATGGTTTTGTAACCTGAACACACACCACTGACTGACGGTAGATTTTGGATTATCCCTGATCATGGTCTTTTTTACCTTGATCTGCATTTTGACTCGATGAGATTTTTAAATTGGTGGATTAAGACAAATTTTGCTTCTGTAAGAGAGGCCTGAACTATCAATATCTCAAGAGAGAAATGGGATGGAGACAACAGAAAGTGGAAAAGCCAGCTGGCATTGAAAAGGAACTTGAGGAATGAAATTTAGTATATTGAAAAAATATTTTGGGCAGATTTAATACAAGTACTTTTACAGCAAGATTGTATAGCTATGTTGCCTAGACTTGTTTTTACATTTTTAAAATATTTCAACAAAGATTTTGGTACTAATTATAAAATTGGCACATAACCAAAAACACACATTTGAGATTTGTCCTCCCAAATGGCATAAATTTATTTTATGGTAAAAGGTGTTGCCTCTGGAAATGTTTTTTTAAAAAAATTCTTAGGCTTTTCTTTGCCAAATAAAAATATTAAAATATTTGAAATAAAAAAAAGAAAGAGGCCTGGGAATTTTATGTTTCCCTGGCTTTATTGTAGTTTCTGATTGATCCAGTACTATTAGGGAAGGAAATATAAAGGACTCAAGAGAATCACTTTAATTCCAGTGGAAATCTTTGCCTTCATTTTATAGCAGCAGCTCAGCTTCCGAGCCTAGTAACTGGAGTGAATCACTGCGGTTAACATCATGACATCCACATTTGTGTACGGGTTCGGTGGTGTGAAGAGCTGAGAGTGACCAAGTGGCAGCTGTCCTGGCTTCCAATTTAGCAAGCCCAGGACTGTGGTGAAAGCACTTTCTTTAGCCAGGAGGACCCTGCAAACTTGTCAGTAAAGCAATGGAAACAAATACTCCTTTAGACATGCTGAGGTGTAAAATGAGGGGTCGCTCTGACCTTCACTCTTTGATTCTAGAACCCTTGCAAATGAAGAAAGAATTCTGTAAATTCAGTGATGACAAGTGAATATTGCCCAAAGTATAACAGACAGGACAGACAAATCCACATCCAGAATATAACACTGCCCCTTTTCATGGTGAAAGGAGCACAGAGAGGAAATCTGCTACCAGGCTGATGATATGCGGTACTGGGAGTTGGACGCGGTCATCTGATTGGCAAATTAGCTCCAGGGGTGGCTGTAACCATTCTAGGGAGGGAAGCGCATGCTGTGTCCGTGATACCATATCCATTAGTTCATGGGCCCACTGAGAAACCACCAGAACCTCTGCGGAAAGGAGCGAAGGATACCTGCAGAGCAGGTCATGTCGTAAACTGAGGTTAACACGCTTCTCTGTAATCTGTCTTCCATTTACTCGGGAAACCATACCTGTGTTTACACAGTGTCCATCCCCAGTGGTCCATCCCACACCACCTCCTAACAGATCTTCAAATATTCTCCTGCTCAAGCTGCTGATCAGCCCACCAAACCATTAGCCAGAAGAATTGCATCAATACAGATCTACATCTGAGGTCATGTCTTCTTCAATTCTAAGTGGACAACCAGGCAGAGCAGCAAAAACTCTCACGGAGAAGATTTCTCTCCAGAGACGATTTCTTCACAGATCCTTTTGAGCTGGGCTTATCCCTAGTGGCTGTGGGGTCAAATATATCCCCAGTTGTGGCCCCAGGACAAGTAACAAGCCTTGCACGTGTGAGAGCTTCCATTATGCTGTCCTTCCCTTCGCCTAACCACGCACACCAGTCACTTATCTTAGTGCGAGGGGTCATCCATCATCTTGAGCCACACTGGACAGTCCCAGTGCCACTAGGAGTGCTGATTCATAACCATACAGAGCAACCCAGAACTGTGGGGAGCGTGATCGTAAGTTGACATAATATGCATCCTAAGCTCTCCTTGTGCTTGTCTGCCTTGTGGGCCAGTTTTGGGATGTGAAAATCACCTTCCTCTTGGCCAATGAAATGAGCATCCAGGTGTGGGGATGGATGGACACTGTTCCGGGAAGATCACCCTCCCCTCTCCCCTCCACTGGCTAGGAAGCAGGGGCTGGATGAGTGTCTCTTCCTTGCTTGTCATGAGGCACTGACCTCCCAGCCCCCCATCATGCATTTCTAAGTTTGTCTCTGTCTCTTATTTCACCCTTTTGCCCCATAGCCCTCATACATCTTGGGTCAAGTTCCCCACAGAACAAGTACAGAACATTTTCTTGCTTCAGGTGACCTAGAAGCCTGATGAATTATTGGTAAACTGGTCCAAGTAGCACATTTAAATGTGGTAGACTTTCCCTCAAAAGCTAAGGAGGCCCATTCTTTTCCAAGAGTATTGCTTCTTTTTAATTGTGTAAGTTTCTTATCTTTTCTTCTTTTTTCTCTCTCTCTCTTTCTTTTTTTGAGACATAATCTCACTATGTAGCTCAGGATGGCCTCAAATAAGATTCTAAAATAAAATAATTTCTCTCATAAGAGAGAGGGGATCTCAACACGCCACAGATAGCTGGGACTTCTAGAGAATTTGGTAATGTGGTAAGACTGAAATTTTATCGCTTCCTTTTCCATGCACGTGTCTTTTGTCATCTAAGGTATTTGCTAAGTCCTCCTTATCAGAGCCAGTTAGCACAATACCATCAAAACAATGAACCAGGGTCATTTTCTGTGGGACATTATCTAAGTCAATTCAGGACGTACAAAAAATGTACTGTACACTGAGTGGCTTATTAACAACAGGAGTTTACTTATCATACTTCCAGGTGCTGGCCTGATCAGGTTATGCTGAAGGTCCTCTCCAGGGTGAGACACAGACACCTTGCTGCATCCTCACACGGTGGGAAGAGGGCAAAGGATGTCTCAGAACTCCTTTATATGGGCACTAGTCCCATTCCTGAGGGCTCTACCTTCATGACCTAATTGTCTCCAAAATCCCTACCCCCTAATACATTGAAGATTGCACTACAGGGGCTGGGGATATAGCTCAGCAGCATAAGTGCCTGCCTAGCAAGAGCAAGGTCATGAGTTCAATTCCTGGCACAAAAAAATTGTAATTCAACATGTGAATCTGGAGTATGGGTATGAACACTCAGTTCATTTTAGATATCAAAGTGAATGAGGTCTTTCCATACCACAGTTTTACAGAGAGCAGTGGGCTGATATAGCAGTTAAAGTAAGACAGTTTTAGGGCATGCTGTTGCCTCTAGTGTGTGAATGCAAAGTGCTCTGTCTTTTCCTGATAAGAATGAAAAGAAAGAAATTTTTTCAACCCAGAATGGCCCAGTAGAAATACATATATGTAACTTAAAATTGTTTAGTAGTCATACTTTAAAAAGAAGGAACAGTGGAGAAGTCAAGACGGCCAACCAGTGAGCAACAAAATACAGAGCCTCCCGGGAGAAACAACTCGTATGCCAGAATAAAACATCCTGGAGAGACCCAGACAGAGGGAGATGGATCCTCTTGACACAGGAAGAAATTAAAATGTAAAAAAGCTCATCAAGTACGTTGGGACTACAACTGGAACAGCTAAAAATTATGGGACATAGCATTTTCATGGCAACCCACCAAGTTTGCACTGGCCTGAATTTGTGCCAGCTTGAATCCTCGCCAGCAGGCAGAGCCACCCAAACTCATTCCCACTGCCACTCACAGGAAGCACAGCAGTGCTGTAGTTGGGGGTTGGTGAGCCCAACGGAGAGTGGAGCCTGTGAAGGGACCTTCACTAATCCTCAGTCAGTGCTGGGAATGAGACCATCCCCACAGGAAGGGCGTGACCAAATGGGAAACATGTTGGAATCGAACAGGAGGAGCCTGAACTGGGAGCGACAGTGACTTCAGTTGGTTGCTCCTTCCCCAGAGCAGATTCATGGGATTTGCTTGGACTGGGCCACTTCCCTGGCCGAGACCCAGTGAGCCATCCCAAATCAATTCCCTGCACCTAGCATGCACTAACTGGGTGAAGGCCCCTGAAGTCTGGCTGGCCCAGTGGGGAGGGGCAGGCAGGAGAGGGCAGAGGTCCCAGCATGCTTTGGAGGAACCATGGCCAACAGGGAAGGAGGCTGGGACCTGCACTGTAACCTGTGTGGAGGAAGCCAGGGCCATGACAGGAGAGAGAGGCAGGAGGAGGTAGGTCCCCAGCCCAGAACCCTGAGAACACTGATCCAGGAGAAGGAAAAACAAGAGAGACTGAGGGCAGCAAACACACAACATCAGACATGGCTTCAATGGACATTAAGAGCTATCTTTGGGACCTTATAGACGAGCTCAAAACTGAAATATTAAATCAGGTAAAGCAGAATATGAGTAGAGTAATAAAAGAAATGCTCTCAGGAAGCATCTCTCAGGAAGATACAAACGGAAGAAGGGAGGGATACAAAAAAAGGAGAGAAACATTTGATAAAGAATATAAAGAAAATATAGAATACATGAAGCAGATTCAAAGAGACTACCAGGGAATTAAAAACTCCATTGAAAGCTGGCAAAATGCCTTAAAAGAAACTAAGGATAGACTATCAAAACTTGAAGACAAGTTTGCAATGTGTGATCATGAAAGGAAAGATCTCTAAAAATAACAAGGAAACAGGCAGTAACAATACAAAAGCTAGAAGATGACAAGAGAATCTACAATTTAAGAATAAGAAATGTGAACGAAGAAGCAGGAATACATACAGGCAAATTACAAAGGCTATTCATGGAAATAAATAAGGAAAACTTCTCAAACATGGGAAAAGAAAATGACATTTGGTTATGTGAGGCATACCGAACTCCAGCCACCTACAACCAAAACAGAGCTACACCCAGACATATAATAATCAAGATACCAGAAATTCAATATAAAAACAGAATATTAAAAGCCATCAAAGAAAAGAAACAGATTACCTATAAAGGTAAGCCCATCAGGATCACAGCTGACTTCTCGACACAGACCATCAGATCAAGAAGAGCTTGGAGCGAAGTATTCCAAGCCCTGAAAGAAAATAATCTCCAGCCCAGATTGATGTATCCTGCAAAACTGTCACTAGAAATTAATGGAAAAACAAGATGCTTCCATGACAAAGAGGAACTGGGGGAGTTTGCAACCACCAATCCAATCCTACAGAGAATACTGAAGGACATTCTAGAGAGAGAGAGAAAAAAAATACCAGGATTTTAGGAACAGTGGCAGAAAGGCCTCAATGAGTGGGGCAGGCAGTAGAATGAAGGAGAAAAGTAGACAAACAGGCAGAAAAATAGCATAGCAGAAATGAGGCAGAGAAGGATAACTAGAATCTCTAACATAGATGGCCTTGATACACTATATTGTTAATAGTGTACCAGGATTTAAAACCCACATTACTCACACCACTCTGCTTAGATGTATTATATTCTATTTCAGTCATTCTACCTGTACTAGATTTGAGGGCACAGACAGTAATCCTAAAAATAACAGGGTGTGGTATGGTAATCATCCTTAATTTCCTACTAACTTAATCTAAAGCTCTGTAAAACCTACACTGTTTTACCATGACTGATTGTAATTGAATCTGGTTTGTTGGATTGCTGTTTTGTATTGATAGATTTATTCAAAGCTGTTATGATTGATAGTATCAAGTCTGAGAATATAGACAACTGCACTTAAGATGACAAGATTCACTAGAATATCCACTATGGTTTGATTATTACCTGCCTTTGAAGTTTTATACTGTCTACAATGTTTTATTTTTTCTAATATTGTTATGTACTGCTATATTCAATTATACTGCTATATTCAATTATGCTTGATGATATAGACAATTCTATTGAAGATAATAAGAAACAACACAGTAATCATTGTAGATCACCTTGTACTGTGGTTTTATACGACTTTTTGGTTTCATGTTTTTATAGGAATTCATTTTGTTTTGTCTTGCTATATTTTGTTTTTCCCTCTATTACAGAAAGGATAGAAATACATGTAGAGATTCATGCATGCATAGCTGTTTACACACTCACTGTTTGAATATCTACTTTAATTTTGTAACTTGAACAACTATTTCTAGGAGGACAATATGTAATTTATCAACTAGTGATTTTTTTATTTATCTTTTTTTGAAATTCTGTATTATCTCTACCCTTTACATGCTTTTGTTTCCTTTAAATAAAAAATTTTTTTAAAAAAGTAAAATGAGGAACAGAAAGTGCTCTAAAGGATATAACTGCATTTATGTTTAAGTGTGTAGGATTGATAACCATGTTGCTAAGTTGTTATTGGATCATTGAACTTCTTTGCAGCCTCACTGTTTGAATGTCCACTTTGTATGATTTAATTTTGTAACTTGAACAACTATGTCTAAGAAGACAATATATAATTTATCAACTAGTGATTTCTTACTGTTTATTTTTTTTCTGAAATTCTGCATTGTTTCTACCTCTTTTTCTGTTTTGATTTTTTCCTCTTTAAATAAAATTTTTAAAAAGATGGAACAAGAGAAATTAGTCTTAACAATATGTTTTATTAACCTAACATCAAAAAGAATACTTTAACATATGCTCAATACAAAAAATTATTGAGATATTTTGCATTTGTTTTTTAATACTAAGATTTTGAAATCTGAGTTATTGTGTATTTTATGTTTACAGCCCATCTTAGTTTGGATTAGTCATCTTTCAAGGGCTCAATACTGACATGTGTCTAGTGGTTACCGTACTGGACAGACCAAGGGGACCAAGAAGTCATAAGATTCCTCTGGCAGTGTTATCTATTATAACACTCTAGCCAGATTATCACAGTGTAAGTGTCTGAAATTTTGGAGTAGAGTCATATCCTCTTATACCTCCAGCTGCTCTCCATTGCTGTAGATAATGACTATCAGAAAATAGAACTGCAATTAGCATCATCAGCTTACCAAGGTTATAGTTACTCTTTAAGATCCATCCATTTCAAGGATAAATGGGAAAATCCAATGAGGACACGATAAGTATAGCTACCCATATATTTTTCAAGTCCTTGATGGTGTTATCAGTCCCTAATATTCCTTTAGGGATGCAGAATTAATTTTGGTGCATACTTTTGGAGGAGAAACATTTTAATACATTTTCATTGCTATAACAAAATACCCAAGGCTGTATACTTTATAAAGAGAGGAAGTTTGTTTAACTCACAGTTCTGAAGATTCAAGACCATGACCCTAGCATCTTCTTGGCTTTGGTGGGGGTGTGGATAGCATCCTGGTGGTAGAGGCACATATGGAAGTGGGCACATGGAAAGAAGGGAAGCCGGACACCAGGGAAGGTCTCTTTTTGTAACAACCTGCTCTCTTACAGGAACTAATCTATTCTGATGAGATCTGACCCCCAAAAGATACCTTTAATCCATCTATAAGGGTGGAAACTCATGATTTAAATTAGTTTCCAGTAGGATCTGCTTCTTAAAGGTTCCAACAGCTGCAACACCAAACTGGGACCAAATCTTTTTTTTTTTTTTTTTTTTTGTAGAGGGGAACCAAGTTTTCAGCCATGGAAAAATCACATTTAAACCATGGCAGAAACCAGGTGTTTTCAATGGGCCATTCCTGCCAAAATAACTTATTCCACAGTCAGAAACTCAGAGGACAGACTTTGTCATCAATTGCTAATTGTATCTATTTCCACCACACTGTCTGACACTGAGGAAAACAACTCTGGAGTGTGTTCACAATCCCACTACACTACTATTAAACAGATAGTGGCCACCACTCTATTCACTGCCTGGTGTCTGTGAGAACCACAGTGGTGCTTTTGAATCTCAATGGACTACACTCTGCTCTATTCAGAACCAGTTTCTGCTACTGCAGAGTGTTTATATATATCTTTTGGTGCAGCACAATTGACCCTGTAGATAGCATTAGATACTTGCAGTCAATCTTAATATGTTAACTTCAAAGAATTACGAAATACCTAGACATAGTAAAGCCTAGTTCTGGGTGTGTCTGGGGGGTGGGGTGGAGATCCATCCCAGACGTGGGTGGTACCAACCAACAGACCTCTAGCCCGTGTGGAATGAAAATGGAAAGAAGAAGAAGGAAGTGTGACCATTTCTGAAGAGCTGTGGTCTTTGTCATTGCCCCGAGATACTTGTCTCCAGCTTCTTCAGCCTTTAAAGGTCATTTGCACCAGTGACTCCTCTACAGAGCTTCCAGCCCTTCGACCTTCTGCTGGTGCTACATCGCTGAGCTCCCTGGTTCTGTAGCTTTCATCTTCCTGGGCTGGTGCAACTACTGGGTCCTGTGTCTCTCTAGCACGCAGATGATTAGCGTGGATTCTCCCACCTCTAACCCGATAAGCCTGCACAATACAACCCCTTGCATAATTATACATACATGTTCTGTTGACTCTGTTCCTCTAGCGGACCCTATCTATTATAACCCTTAAGGGCCCATTGCCCCCGATCTGTGGATTGCCTTAGCTCTGGAAACTGCGGATCAAGCCTGGCTTCCTACTGAGACAAGGGAATTATCACGTTACCCAGTAGGTTCTTGTTTTCCAGCTCTGATCTCCAAGGTCTTAGGGATTTTTTTTTTGGTTTCAAGAATAAAGCTTTCTTTTTTTGTTGTTTTTTTGTTGTTTTTTGTTTTTTGCTGCAGCTAATTCAAATCTAGTCATTACTCATTTAACTTAGATGGGTGCATCCTACCTGGTACCAACTACCTGGTGTTTGAGACCTTATTTGTATCATATTTCTTCCAGGCTGAGTGACTTGCCGGCTCTCCTTTATGGAAGATTAATTCACCTTTCCCTTGGTGGCGTAAGGCTGTGCCGAGCCATGGGATGTTGCCATGTTTTTTCCCTTTGGGCAGAACAACCTGGTAGAGGCTCTGCTCTGCTCTGCTCTGCTTACGCTCAGGGACACAGTCTGGGATCGTCCTGGCAGGGACTTCAATGCAGATGGTGGAGACTCATAAAACAGCAGCCTCTAGGCCGGTCTGGCATGGAGCATAGAAAGAATGACCAGGGACAAATATAGAGTTCATATCCCCACAGCATGAAAAGATGGGCAAACAGACTACAGGCGTGGCTGGGTTGTGGGCGGGGAAGGCAGCTCTTCCCACTACGATGCCCCCTTACCGTCCCCAATTCAGGAATGGTTGGCGGAGGGAAAACAGGACAGGAACCAGCTTTCCACCAGCACTGAAACCTCCTCACCCCCACTAAATTCAGACCCCACCTGGGCTACCTCCAGACAAGCTCCCAGGAAGGGTTTGCCTGAAGACCCAATTTTATGATCCAGATTTGGGTCATCCAAGAATCGCCCCTCTGAAGGGCAATAAGAGGGGTGGGGATGGGGGCAGGGAGGCTTCCCCCCGTCTCAATCAGCAACAAGGTTGCAGCCCACTGTGGGGAGAGGATCACAGAAGCCCCACAAAAGAAGAGATCAGGATGACAGGAGGCGGCTGTTCCCTCACTTGTCCCCTTCCTCAAATCTTTGGGTAACAGCCTGACTTGAGGAAGTCTTCCATGCGGGGACTCGGCCCACCAATTGACTGCTGGCCCCTCGGCTCCCACATACACTTCCTTTTCCCTAGGCTGGAGAACGGCTGTGCCTTTTCCTGGAAGCACAACCGCAAGCAGCCCCCAGAGGGAAGTCTCTGCCTCTTGGCTCTGATTATGTTGCCCCAGCAACTAATCCAGGTATAGGAAGCTCAGCTGCCACATTAAGGAAAGGGAGCCTGTTCCTTGGAAAGCAAGAGGGGCTCGGATCCCCCAGGTGCCGGTGCTGCTAAATGAAGAGTGTGTCCAGCCCTGGTGCCACCAAGCAAATCCAAGCCACCTCGGTCTCCCTGGCCCAGGATGGCTCCTTCCAGGCCTCTCAGTTTCCACTCTTGCTCTTCTCATCACCCATTCTCCAACATCACCAAGACAGCCTTTTCAAATCACGTTGTCTTACATTTCCTTCCTTATATGACCCCAGTTAACTTTCCACTGCACTTTGAATAAAACCCGTCTCTTACTGTGATCTGTGAGCTGCTGCATGGTGAGCCCTGGGGCTACTTCTCCAGCCCCACCTTTTGGCACTGACTTTGCTGTCTGTCCCTCTAACATGTCCTGGTAATCTTGTCTCAGATCGTGAAGGGTTGCTGTCTGCCTGGGATGCCCTTCTGTTAAGTCTTACTCTGGTTATCGCATTCCTACAGTTTAGGTCTTAGCCCCATCCCCAAGACTGTTTTCAGCATGAAGAAGACAGATGCTTGGAAGAGGCTCCCATACCCCCAAGTTCTCAGGATGAAGTGGAGCAGCTAAGCAGCATAAAGAGACAGAATTCAGGAGACCTGGATCCAGCATTGGTTCTTCCACAAACACTATGCAGCCTTAAGTAGGTCCATGGCCAACCCAGCCTCAATGTCTTATTTATAAAGATAGATAGATGAGGGCTGGGGATATGGTTCAGTGGCACAGCACCTGCCTGGCAAGTGTGAGGTCTCGAGTTTGATTCCTCGTACAAAGAAAAAAAAAAAAGATAGATTATTTCCAGTCTGGATTCTGGATTCTGAAAAGTTCAAAGATCTCAAAGAAATGACTGATCCGGCCTGCGGACCAATGCGTGGGTTTTCCCCTAGAGGAAGGAAAACGGGGCGGGGGCAGGGTGAAGAGAGAGAGACAGAGGCAAGTTGAAGTTTTCCAATCAAACCTCGTTTATTGAGGAAGTGTCCCTGGCTTATAAAGAAGCGGGGGCAGGAAGTTACGGATGGGTCACTGTCATTTCCTGGGTGGGGCGAAAGGATCCTGGGAAATGTAGGCCGACGCACTGGATGCCCACAGGAGGGAGAG
>PVLA01005228.1:0-152694 GCA_004027455.1 Hydrochoerus hydrochaeris | reverse complement strand
CTAGAGAAAAAAGTACATGAGCATGGGAAACTGATTGAAACTTTGAATGAACAATATAGAAAACAAGCAGAATTCATGAAACAAACTCAAAGACACATCCAAGAAATAAAAAATGCTATTGAAAGTGTGCAAAATTGCCTAAAGGAAGGTGACAATAGGATTTCAGACCTTGAGGACAGGATCACAATTAGTGATCAGGAAAGGATAGAACTTTTAAAAATAACAAATCAGCATGAAATGACAATCCAGAAGCTTCATGATGATGCCAAGAGCAACCATATAAGAATAATGGGCATTAGTGAAGATACAGGAGTGCAGGCAAATGACATACGTAAAGTATTTACAGAAATAATAGCAGAAAATTTCCCAAACATGGGGAAAGAATCTGATATTCAGATAAGTGAGGCATATAGAACACCAAACAGTCACAATCAACATAAATCCACACCCAGACACATAATAATTAAGATCTCAGACATACAGCATAAAAACAGAATATTAAAAGCTGTCAGAGAAAAGACACAACTCACCTATCAAGGAAAGCCCATTAGAATCATGGCAGACTTTTCAGCACAAACCCTCAAGTCAAGAAGATCTTGGAGTGAAGTATTTTAAGCCCTAAAAGAAAACAATCTTCAACCCAGAATGAAACCCAGAAAAAGTTTCATTCAAATTTAATGGAGAAACAAGATACTTCCATGACAAAGAACAACTGAAGAAATCCTTGTCCACCAAACCAACTCTAGAAAGAATACTGAAGGACATACTAGACAGAGATAAAAATGACCACAATCCCCAAATCAACAACAGAAAGAAACTACCAGGTAGGACAAGCAATAAAATAAGAGGAAAAGCAGAACGAAACAACTGGAACATAACATGGCAAAGTCGAGCCAGTACATATCACTACTATAATAAATATAAATGGCCTCAATTCACCTATAAAAAGAAATAGATTGACAGAATGGATCAAGAAACAAGACCCCACAATATGCTGTATTCAAGAAACATATCTGACCCAAAAGGAAACTCACAGGTTAAAAGTCAAAGGACAGAAAACAGTATTCCATGCAACAGGAACTCAGAAAAAAGCAGGGGTAGCTATTCCATTAGCAGACAACATGAACTTCAAACCTAAAATGATTAAAAGAGATAGAGAAGGTCACTACATACTTGTTAGTGGTAAAATTCAAGAGGAAGAACTAACAATTATAAATATATATATATAAGCCAAATACAGGAGTACCCAACTATATAAGACAGATACTAATGGACATGAAAAATCAAATACACAAGAACACAATTGTAACAGGAGACCTTAACACCTATTGTCACAAAGAGATAGATCAACTAGACAAAAAGTCAGCAAAGAACAGAACTGAATCACACCTGTGAGCTATTGGATTTAGTAGACTTCTACAGAGTGTTCCACCTAACCACACCATAATAGACATTCTGCTCAGCTTCACATGGGACATTCTCCAAAATAGACCATATATTATCCCACAAAACATTCTTAAGTAAATGCAAAGGTATTGAAATCATACCATGCATAATATCTGACCATAGTGCACTAAAATTGGAAATTAATGGCAAAAGAAATTGTAAAACCTGCATAAATACATGGAAATTAAATAACAAACTTTTGAACAACCAGTGGGCTACAGATGAAATTAAAGAAGAAATAAAGCAATACCTACAATTCAATGAAAATATAGAAACAACATACTGTAATCTGTGGGATGCAATGAAAGCAGTCTTAAGAGGGAAATATATAGCAATAAACTGTCATGTCAAGAAAACAGAATGCGCACTAATAAACAACCTAGTGCTCCATCTCAAACTTCTAGAAAAAGAAGAGCAAGATAAACCCAAAGCTCATAGAAGCAAGGAAATTGTAAAGATTAGAGCAGAAATCAATGCAATTGAAACTTAAAAAAAAAATACAAAGAATTAATGAATCAAAAAGCTGGTTTTTTTGAGAGAATAAACAAAATTGACACACCACTAGCTAACCTTATCAAGAGAAAGAAAGAAAAAAACCCAAATTCATGCAGTAAGAACTGAAAAGGGAGAAATTACTACAGATCCCATGGAAATTCAAAAGATCATGAATACCTACTTTAAAAATCTCTACTCACATAGATTGGAAAAGACAGAGGAAATGGACAGATTTCTAGAAACATATGAACTACCAAAGCTCAACCAAGAAGATATAGCAATTTTGAACAACCCATTATCAGCTATTGAAATTGAAAATGTAATTAAAAACTTACTAACAAAGAAAAGCCCAGCTGATGGATTCACAGCTGAATTCTACAAGAAATTTAGAGAATATTTGATGCCAGTACTCCTTAAACTCTTCAATGAAATTGAGAAAAAAGCAATCCTCCTTAATTCCTGGAGGCAAGTATTACTCTGATACCAAAACCAGAGAAAGATGCAACCAAAAAGAGAACTATGGGCCAATCTCACTAATGAACATTGATGCAAAGATTCTCAACAAAATACTGGCAAATAGAATGCAGCAAGTCATCAAGATTATACATCATGACCAAGTGGGGTTCATTCCAGGAATGCAGGGATGGTTTAACATATGTAAATCAATAAATGTAATACACCACATCAACAGAGCCAAAAACAAAAACCACATGCTCATCTCAATAGATGCAGAAAAAGCTTTTGACAAAGTCCAACACATGTTCATGATAAAAACCCTTCAGAAACTCGGAATACACAGCATCTACCTCAATCTTATAAAGCCCATCTATGACAAACCAACAGCCAACATTATACCAAATTGACAAAAACTGAAAGGTTTCACTTTAACATCAGGAACAAGACAAGGATGTCCACTATCACCACTCCTTTTCAACATAGTTCTGGAAACACTAGCCAGGGCAATCAGACAAGAGAGAGAAATAAAAGGAGTAAAGATAGGAAAGGAAGAAGTTAAATTATCACTATTTGCAGATGACATGATAATCTATATAGAACACCCAAAAACTCCATTAAAAGACTACTAGAGGTAATAAACAAGTTCAGTAGTGTAGCTGGATACAAAGTCAATGCTCAAAAATCAATAGCATTCCTGTACAGAAACAAAAAACTCACTGAGAGAGAAATTATGGAAATATCGCCCTTTACAAGAACATGTAAAAAAATGAAATACTTAGGAATCAACCTAACTAAAAATATAAAAGACCTATATGCTGAAAATTATACCATGCTGAAAAAGGAGATTAAAGACGATATTAGAAAATGGAAGGACGTTCCTTGATCTTGACTAGGAAGAACCAACATTGTGAAAATAGCCATACTCCCAAAACCGTTATACAGATTTAATGCAATCCCAATCAAAATATCACAGATCTAGAGAAAGCACTCCTAAAATTCATTTGGAAACAGAAGAAACCTAGAATAGCAAAGGCAATTCTAGGCAACAAAAGCAAGGCAGGAGGCATCTCAATTCCAACTTGAAACAGTAGTATAAAGCCACAGTTCTCAGAGACAGATATACAAATGGCAAATAAATACATGAAGAAATGTTCACCATCACTGGTCATTTGAGAAATGCAAATTAAAACATCATTGAGATTCCATGTCACACTCCCGAGAATAGTTGCCATCATGAAATCAACTGATAACAAATATTGGTGAGCCTCCAGGGGGAAAAAGAAACACTGCTCCACTGTTGGTGGGAATGTAGACTGGTGCAACCATTATGGAAATCCATATGGAGAATTCTCAGAAGACTAGGATTGGAAGTTTCATTCAATCCAGCTATCCCCCTCCTGGGTATTTCCCCCAAAGAACTGAAAAGTTCATATCACAGTGATATATGTGCACCTATGTTCATAGCAGCACAATTTGTGATAGCTAAATCCTGGAAACAACCAAGATGCCCATCAACTGCAGAGTGGATGAAAAAGATGTGGCATTTTTTTACAATGGAATATTACTCAGCTATAGAAAAGGATGATCTTGAGGCCTTCATAGGCAAATGGAGATAACTTGAGACTATCCTTATTAGTGAAATAAATAAGAATCATATTTATAAATAACATATTGTGTCTCTAGTGTAAAAAGTAAATAAGAACTACAAGAGTAATAAAACCAAAATGTGTAATTGCTATTGTAAAAAAGAGAAGAAAAGAAAGTGCTCTAAGGGATATAACTGCATGTATGTTTGAGTGTGTAAAATAGATGACCATATTGCTGAATCTTTTTTGGATCTTTGAGCAGAACTGTTTGTAGTCTGACTGGTTGAATGTTTACTATGTACCCTTTAACTTTGTAACTTGAACTACCATATCCAGGATGACAGTATGTAATTTTTAAATTACTGATTTCTCAGTGGGGCTTTTTCTCATTTTCCTTTTTTTCTCTCTTTTTCTTTCTTTCTGTTAGAATTCTATATTGTTGCTACCCTTTTTTCTGTTTTCCTTTTTTTCTTCTCTTTAAATAAAATTTTAAAAATGTATAATTGCTTTGTAAAAAAAGAGGGAATAGGAAGCACTATAGAAGATATAGTTGCATGTATGTTTAGGTGTGTGGGATTGATAACCATATTTTAGGTTCTTGTTGGATTCTTGAACAGATCTGTTTGCACTCTCACTGCTTGAGTGTCTACTTTGTGTGTTTTAATTTTGTAACTTGAAAAACTATTTCTAAAAGAACAATATGTAATTTATCAACTAGTGATTTCTTACTGTTTATCTTCTTTTCTTGAAAATCTGTAATATTTCTACATTTTTTTTCTGTTTTTTTCTCTTTAAATAAAAAAATAGCTCTTGAAAGAACTAAATGAGGAGTTAAAAATGATATAACTAAGAAGCCAATAGTGGAGACAGATTAAAGTAGTGTTTTCAGTTAGTCCAAAAAGAAGGTAAGTAAAGAAAAACATTTGATAATGAAAATAGAGTGTAAGTAGCAAAATCATTTCTAACCTAGCTTTATGGAGTGTCCTTATTTCTTGTATGCTCTGCCAAAGGTGAAGCAGTTTGCCTAATTTCTCTCCTTACAGGAAGTTGTCGTTTTAAAAAGTTCAGTGGATAACCTTGTGATTTAATCTCTGATGGTTTCAAAATATATTATTTATTTTTATATTATTAGCCTGTATCTCATCTTCAGGACAGAGAAGCACTATGATTTTCTATATCCTAAAGAGAAATGGAATCCCTTTTGAATATATAATTTTTTAATATATATCTATGTTAATTTTTGTAAAAATATAACTATTGTATTTTCATTATAAATTTTGCCACTTGGTTTCATAAGTGGAGCTTCTAGTGATCCACTGTGATGTGTATCCAATCTTACTGGATATTAAAATTATGAACTTTATTTGTATTTGTCTTGCAAATTTTTCCCTACCTTTCTATTTTCCCTGCTGAACCATTTTATTTCAGGTGCTGCTGTTCAAGGCTATTATAATCCTTCTATAACTTATATTGTTTTATTAATAAGAAATACCAGTGAAAATTCCTATTATGTCCTTTAGAGTTTTAATTTTACCTTTTGTTGGTTCATTTTTAACAATCATGTACTTTTTGCTAGCCTGATATAATTATGCTGAACATAGAGGATTCCAGAAATATGCTTCAGTGCCAATATGCTAAGTAAATCTAAGTTCTATCTTATTCCCTTTTAGTTCCCATGATGCAAATGTTATAAAATGTGGACTAGGGGCTGGGTTTGAGTGATAATCCAAGTACTCTGGAAGGGTGAGGCAGGAGATTTTTGAATTCCAGCACAGCTAGAGCAATATCTAAAACAAAACAAAATACAACAAAACAAAAGTCTGGGCTTGTAATTCAGTGCCAAAACCCTGGAGTCAATCCTCAGTAGCACACACAGACATATGCATGTGCACACACGCAAATATTGATTAGGTCTGGCATAGGTAATTAAAAACTATGAAGGACTTGCTCCTCCTTTGAAATCTAAACTCCAGCCTCTTCCTTGAAAGAGTTAATGTTTTTCGAGAGTCTGCTCTACCCCCAGAAGCATCTTATTCTAAAGAGGTAAATGAGCTCAATACTTATTTCTTCAAATTAGGGGTTGGGAATTAGAGTGGTGAAAGAACTAAGGCTAACACCATTTAATAAGGAATTGAAAACAGCTGATGTTTCTAACCAGGCTGTAAAGTATCTTTTCTGCTTATGACGTCTCAAACCACAGAAACTCTGTCTTTGAAAAAGTCTTTTGTATCAGAATGACCCTTTTTACTCCATCTTTTTCAGTCTTATGGTTTGTGGTTGTGGAGGTTGGACCTTGAGCTTTTGGAAGCAGAACTAGTAGAGAATTTTTAAACCTCATGGACAGTGTTAAAGAAAGGAAGAGATTTAAGAACTTCAAGTGAAGTTGACACTTCTCCTCACCTAGCCTAAGTGGTTGGATTGAAAGCTGTCTTCAAACTATTAATTTTAATTTTTGTCTTCTGGAAATATTAGGAACTGCAGTTATAGACATTTCAGTTGATTGTTATGCCTCTTGGGCAACTGTTTATTATATGCAGTGATTTAATTTTTTATTAGATGATATCATAATGGCACATCTTGGAAAATGCATATTTCTATTTCTGACTATCAGAAAAAAACTACATTTGAATGAGACTATATTCACTAATAGGCTTGTGGATATTTAAATCAAGTCCCAATTCTTTCAATTAAGAGAAATATACAAAAGATAAAAATTTTTATTTAGTTGGAATTTAAAGATAGTAAACAGAAACTCACAATTCAAAATATGTCTCAATCTTAAAGTGGAGAAAGGATTCTAAGTCATTAACTGTTGACTGGAATCACCTAGGAATTATTTAAATGAAAACAGTATCCATCTGGGGACCTCACCTCGGCTACAGTATTTTTTAAAAGCTTATTAAGTAATTTTAGTGGGTATCTAGCATGCAGTATCACTGAATAAGACTATTCTTTAGAATGTTCATCTAAAATACTTAATAAACTGGGCATAATATTTAAAATCAGGCATTACAAGTGTTTATTTCATATTGAAGTTGAGTCAGATATTGTACCAAGTAAACTTTCACTGCACTGGGAAAGATTATTTACAGTGAAATAAATGTTTTAAAATTTAAAAATGGCATCATTAAGAATTAACTATGGTAAAAAAAAAATTGTTCTAACATTGTTCTGAGGAGGAAATTGTGGAGGAGTAATGAACAAAGAAAGCCGGGAGAGGCTGAGACTCAGTTTGGGCTTCTAAGTGCAGAGCTACAGGAGCCAGCCTCCAAGATGCTTCCCAATAATCCACCTCTTGGCATCCACATTCTTGTGGTTTTCATCTCGTTCCCTCTCTCCTTTTTAACCATCTCTCCCTCTCATTAATAACTCTAGAGGGAGCCACTTGTGAGGCTACTTAGGCAGTTTGTACAGAAACTCTTGTGATGAGGAATGGAGGCTTTGGCCAACATCCAACAACCATGGGAGGGTGCTTGTAAATGGATTCTTGAACACTCATAGGGTCTTGAGATGGCTGCAGCAGCATCAGCTGACAGCTTGCCTGCCACCTCATGAGAGACCCTGAGCCAGAACATTCAAGCATTCATAGAAAGCCAGGCACTGGGAAGAGAGTAAAGGACTAAAGAGGGGCTGAAATGCTAGTGTGGTATTCTGGTTAGAAATACAGGTATGTTAGTTAAGCATGTTGGGTAAGGAAGAAGACATGGATTAAGGGTACTTAAAAATGTACTGAGCAATGTGAGAGGGACCAGGGAACTATGGAATATTTGTTTTATGCTTTTAAAAGTTTAAAAATGTTTTTTTCAAAACACAATAATTCAAACATAGAATCCAAAATATTGTGGCAAATATTTAAGTTGGCTCAACTGCTTGGAAGAAGGAGTTTATGATGTGAAATTTATCAGCTACTTATGAACATTGTCACCAACAGATTTTGAATACCATAGACCAGTAATAGCCCCCTCTCAAAATCATCTATATATGTAATAGAGAAACCAAAATCCCTTTCTTTGTTGAGACTTTATTTCTAAGTTAGTTCATGTTCATTTTAAATATATTTGCAAAAAATACCAAATCAACAAACACTGAGTGCATTACACACTTTTCACACAGTCATCTATTTCCTGTAAGTCATATAAATACTAAATCAAAAGTCCAAGGGCTTAGTACAGGTTTTAGCTTTTTTCATGGTGGTGTAATAGGAGGAGGAAAGAATTTTATGAATGAAAATTCACCTGGTTTGAAGTACAAATTCATAGCTTTCTTTAAGCCAATGGAATGTCTTCCTGAGGAATTTTGCTTTAGCAAGTGTCTACTTTTAGAATAAATCAGAACGAACTGTTTTATCATTGTTTTGCTTTTGGCTTGTTGTTTATTTCGCAAGTAAAACAAAAGCAACGGTTGAGTCTAGGGTGAACATTAAAAAACTTGTGCCCACCCTGCAGAGTTTGCAAGAATCACCCTTAATTTGCTATTTTTCTACAGTTCTTCAGAAAAGCAGATAAAGATTGTTTTTGCCTTAAAATATCAGAAAAACAGAATTTTTTTTAGCCCAACATTGTAATATCACCAAACAGCAGTAGTACCACTACATCTTTCCTGCTGGCATTATTTTTTTTTCCATCTCTGTCTCTCTCTGTCTCTCTGTCTCCATCTCTCTCTGCCCCTCTCCCTCTCTCTCCCTATCTATCTACCTATGGCATGTATACACACACAACATGGATAGTGTTGTATTATTATGATTATTCAATATCTACAATTTTGTATCATGTGTCTACATCCATTTGGATTCATTAATTTCATTCAACCAATATCCATTAAGCAATATAAACATTTTTCTTTAAATTTTTACTTCATGTACACCACCTTTTAATGGCTCTATAAAACCCTATAAAGAACAGTTAACATAGTGTATTCAATCAATATTCTACTGTTGAACATTTAATATCCCATTATTTTTGGTTAGTAAAGGTTTTTACCTTTAATCCTTAGTTTCATGTTTTTTTGTAAAATAATATACCCAGATTATAAATATAGTAAAAAGAGTTTTATACAAAAAAATTGTATTCCTGAGACCTCCAGTTTGCTAGTCTTCCTTCCTCTTATTATCTGTTTCACATCTTCTCTTTTAGAAGCAGTCTGTATATATATAAACTTCCTCTTTTCCTGTGCAAATTGAAGTATGACATATACAATGCTTTTAATAGCCTAAACTTAACTTTTTGTTTCTATCTTAACAATATGGAGATAATCTCTTATCAGTAGATACTACTGTATGCAGTCTTTTTATCATTTGCTTAATCAGTTCTCTATTGACATAAATCTAGTTTATTTATGAATTTTTTGCTATTTCTCTAGCCCATTGCATTGGCTAGTTCCTGTTTGAAAAATGTTAAATTGTTCTTGCTTTTAATAGGAATGTTTATAGTTTTCCAAAGTTAAGCAAGATTCTGGCTTTTGCATTAGATAGAAAACCTTGTTAAAGAAGTATCCATTTATTATTATGTTAATGAGTTTTTAAAATCATTATACTTTTTTGTATCATTGGAAATATCTTGTATATGCATTTTCCTCTTTGATTTATTAATCAATGGAGGTCTATTAATAAATTTTACAGAATCAAGTCATCCCAAGGATGAGTTTGTGATACTGAATTCCACTCATGTATATAGCGCATATTCTTTATTTTCATGTTAATCAACAATCTTCTGTCATTTGAAGTCCTTTGTGAATGTTATTTTATTGGCTGCATAATTTTCCACCAAGAGTTACCACTTTTTCTTAATTATCATTCTATTGTTGAGTGTTGATCTTATTTGCATTTTAAACTATTCTAAGTACCATGAAATAGATTAAACAAAAATTTAAAGTATTTTTTTCTCCATCTCCTTCTAAACAATTTTTTAATGAAAGTAATATAACTCAGGGCTGGTGGTTTAGCTCAGTAGCATAAATGCCTGCCTTGCAAGCACGCAGTTGTGAGTTCGATCCCTGGTACCAAAATAAAAAAACAAAAAGTAATATAACTCAAGGGTGAGTTTTACTCTTCTAGCCTTAACAGTTTTGAACATTTAAATAACTTCAGTCTCTATCTCACTAGGGTGGAAAATCCAGCTTGTGCCTTAGCATATTTAAGGATGTTCTGGGGCTTCTTATTGTTACATCTTGGTAGGGTTTTGGCTTTTGCTGAATTTTGATCTCATTTATCTCTGACCTCAGTAGCAATTCCTTCTCTTTGTTTTGTTATGGAACACAGATCAGAACCCTCTTTTCAGTTCTGCACAACATAATCCAAACAAGGAATTAGCATGGCATTTATGTAACAACGGACTTTTCCTGGTATATGTATGCTGAGCTGCAGCCACACAGATGAGGTTACTGTTACATATGCCTATTAATAAAAGTCCTTCCTGGGACTCTAATATTTTTCCTTGACTGTAATTCTCCTCTTTCTCCTTTCATTCCCGAACTTCTTCAGGCTTTAGCTAGCATTTTTACTATGCAGAGCAGCTCTCTTTATTTACTCTTATCTCAAAACTAGCCACGTCATAGCATCATATGTATAATCTTTCCACAACTGCAATAACCCCTCAAAGGTTGTTTCTTGGCAAAGGGAGATAGCTCAGCAGCACAGCGCCTGCCTGACAAACACAAACGTCATGAGTTCAATTCCCGGTACAAAAATTTTTTTTAAAATTTCTCTGTTTTTGTTAATGAAAGTAATGTAACTCAAGGATGACTGAAGCTTCTCTCCTAAGAGAAACTGACCTACTGGATTTTAATTGATTTTCTTTTCCTCATTCCACCCTCTGTAGAAGTTTTGCTCAGTTTAGAACATAACCATCCTTACAGAGGATGAGTCAGATAATGCAGTAGTAGTTCTTGGGTGGCACTCCCCTCCTGTATGTTTTCAGCCTTCTCATAATGCTATAATTACCTGCTTTTTTATTACATTGTTAAAATTCCTAATGTGATGTATCTGTCAGCACCATTGCTTCATCATCACTGAATGTCAAAGTCTTCTCTGATTTGAAGAGTGAGAGGATAAATGGATCATTGTCTGTAAGCTCCTCTCCCACCAATGTTTTTAATTCCTTCTGTATTCTTGCCCTGTGTTCCTGCTGCCTGTTTTATTTTCTAAGAGGTTGGACATAATGTAAACCCTATTGGACACAAATCTAACCTCTGTTTTGTCTAGAGTTCCTTAAGAGTGTATAATGGCTTAGGACTTTCGTCCCCTTTGTCCTACAAACACACAACCAAGCATCCACTTGTGCATTTCTCTGGCCTTTTCAGGACTGTCTCTGATTAGACTATGTTCTGTTCTCTTTCTATACAGGGAATGAGACTTCTACATGGAGACACACAGAGATTCTCATTCCTGTGTAGTACATGCTCTACCACAACATTAAACTGAGCACAGAACAGTGAACCCTCTACAAAAATTAACAGTGAAATGTTCACAGCCTAGCCAGGCACGGTGGCACATGCATGTAATTCCAGCTCTCAGGAGGCTGAGGAAGCATTATCACTGTGAGTTTGAGGTCAGTCTGGGCTAAAAAGTAAGTTCAAGACCAGCCTGAACCACATAATAAAACGCTGTCTCTAAAAGACAAAAAAATAAAAATTAAATACTGTTCAGGACCTAACTGTTGATTTGGCTTACAGTGCTACACAAACAGAACAGACAGTGGTTCTTTTAAGTAGGATGTTGAATTTGGCTTTCCTCCCCTTATAGCTAATTGATGTCATGGTTGTCATCATCATCATCATCTCACCACTCTACTCTTCTCCCCAACCCACCAAAAAAGTGCCATCTTTCCACTTCTACCTTCCTAGAACCAAGTGCACAAAGAAGGTAGCACTGAACTCTATGAGAGGACACAGGTAGAAAGGGTCTCAGGACCTGCCAGATTGTGTTGTGAGAACTGAAATTAGAGTCAGATGCTATCAAGAGTGACTATGAAAAAAATAGGATCATGAGCCAAGAAGGTATGAAGAAACAGAAGAGGAGTCATCTTTGTCAAGTAGAAGTAAAAGTATATTGATAACATGTTCTGATTGGGGCCAACTGTGTTCTCCCAAGCCTGTTGGCAGGGGAGGGAACTACGCATCACTCATTTTGGAAACCATTGATCGTAAAATTTATCCATTGATTAATGGCAGCAAAATGTTCATCTGAATCGACTTGAGGACAAATGAGAAGCTAGTAATAAGAACACTGGCAATTCAAGTGTGGAGCTACAGATTCCTGCAGTGGGATTATTTTGTCTCGCCAAGATGACTCCGGTTTTGAGTAGTAGCTTTAAATCCTGGTATCACAACTTACACACAAGTCCCTGGAAAAATTAACCTCATTGAGCCTTACGTCCTCCCTGTAAAACAGAGATAATTTTTGACCTACGTCTTTAGGGAAGTTGTGATGAAAAATGAGATAATAATATATGTAAAGCACAGACTTGGCACATAGCTTTGGATAAATGCTAACCATTACTGTGATACACACAGGTGTTTAAATAAGGCCTAATTACCACAGTTTTCTCAGGTGTTCAAGCAAAAGATGTGGAAGGCACCCATACCCCTACCCTTCCACGTCATCTGTGACAATATGGGGGTGTGATTATGTGTGTGCTTTTATATTTGAAGAACATTAGGAAACTCTGATTTCTTTGATTTTATTACAATACAAACCCTAAGGAAAAACCTAATAATTCAAGTTTAATCTTTAATCAAATCCTTTAAAATAATCCCATCATGACAAATTGTAGTGTTATAGCAAAAGAATATTTTACAGCTTTTTTTCTTGGTTTTGTTTTGGTACTGCAGATTGAAGTATCATCCAAGGAAAGCTTAACTGAAGAAGGAAAAGAAACTCAAGAAGGAAGGAACAAAAGAGCCTCTCAAGTACCCTCCTTGCCTAAACAGGGAGTGTACATGGATTAAGCAGGGCATGACACACACAGAAATGGCGGAGATCTGAAAGGACTTCATCGCGTGTAGATACTGACAAGGGGACAGATGAGAACAGCAGAACGGGACAGGTGAGAACCTAGTCTGATGGCTCTGAGATTGGATTCTGAAGTCAGACCACCTAACCAGAATTCTCTCACTTATTGCCTACATGATTTGAAAGGGGTCTTTTGGTTTGTTTGCTTGCTTGGTTGGTTAGCTTTGGTTTTGGTTTCTTGAGACAGGGTCTCACTATGTAGTTCAGGCTGGCCTTGAAATCCCTGTGTAGCCCAAGCTGGCCTTGAACTCATGATGATCCTCCTGGCTCAGCCTCTCCAGAGTGCTGGGATTATAGGCTTGTGCCACCTTACCTGGCATGACTGGAAGTTTTCATGTCTCTCAGAGGCTTAATTTTCTTTTCAGTAAAATAGAGTTTCTAAATATTTATTAGTCTTACCTTAAAGAATTCCAAGCTTTAGAACAGGATACATAAAATATCTTTGGGGGCCAGGGATGTATCTCTGTGGTAGAGTACTTACCTGCATGTATGTGGTCCTATGTTCAATTCCCAGCACTATAAAACAAAACGAAACAGAAGGAAACTTTTGTGACCTAACTGTGGTAAAATAATTCTTAGACAAAATTGCACCAGTGCAGAAACGATGAAGTAGGAAAATGATGCATTTGGGTGTGTCAGAATTAAGGGTTTCTGTTCAATTCAAGTCACCTTGGAGTTCTGAGTAAGTCCTTGAAATTCATCATTCCACAGCAAATCCACGTTTCTTCAGTGGCTGTTAGCAGCTTTTCATAGAGCTTTTCATGGGCTTTCATAGGGCAGAACATGTGGGCTTTGGGCAGGTTGTCAGTGTAGGGATTGATCTGGTGTGTGGTGAAGAACGGTGGGCCTGCAGCACCTTGTAATGTTTTGAAGCCCTGCAGAGACACTCCAGATGATTACACCCCTGACCGGCAGCCTGCCTTTAGCAGTTCAGAGGGCTGCAGTATGGGAAAACACCTTCTCTCTCTCTCTCCTTTTTTAAAGTTTTAGAACACTGCGAGGGGAAAGAACAATTTTAAAATTCCTATTCAAGGAAAAAAATGGTCTTTATCCTTTGCTATAAGAACATATTCAGTTACTATTTAAAATTAATATCTTGAACCTAAAGAATGCTGACTTCCTGAATCTCCAGAGTTATGCAGTATTCTACACTTAAAGACTACTACTATTTTTATAAAAGGTAATCTATTCAAATTGCTTCAGATTTCAAGTCTTTCACACATCAAAAGCAACTTTAGCAGTCAGTACAAATCACTTTTCATTTTGATTGAGTACATGATTTTAAATGGCTCCTGTACTTGCTCTTTGCAAAAAAGAATAGTTATTTTGAATTATTCTAATAATAAAGGTTTAATAAAAAAAGTCATTTTGTAAAGAGTAAGTTGTAAATTGACAAATGGCCAAATGAAAAAGCGTATTGGTCATTTCTAAATCTGAGAAGGGATTTTTTGCTATAAAACAAAAGGAGACCCTATAAAGCAATTAGAAAAGTGTAGCAACTGTGATAGAAAAGTGAACAAAGGTTACAAACCTAAAATTCATAGGCAACAAAACCTTAAAGACTGGAGAACACAATGATGTCTTAATTTTGGGCAGGAAAATATAAATCAATAAACATTGAGACATTCATTTATACCCATTAGATTGACACAATTACCAGCTGGGAAACATCAAATGTTGATGAAGATAGAAGATAGAGACAATATAAACTGGAGTAGTAATCCTGGATATATACCCTAGATATCCCGCTAGTCTCTTTGAAACTGATGGTAAAGCACGCTCTCTATGAATGTTACTTATCCCTGTGACTGAGGGATTAAATAAATCTTCTAGCCCAGAAATGCCATGTGTCTTTCTCTTTACAATTCACTTGCCAGAGCCAGAAGATAATCCATCTGACCATGAGGAGGTCAGAAATTACATTTCTACCTTGTGCTACCATAGAGATCATCATAAGATCATCACATAGATCATCACAAGGAGCAAATACAAGAATATCTATTGGAAATACTAAGAGATGAAGCAACAGATTAAATTTGTACATAGTAATATGACTGAATTTTTAAAACATTGTGTTCACTTAAAAACGCAGAATAAGATAAAATGTTGTCTCTGTGAAAATACGTATGTATTTTATATAATACGTATTTCAGTGGTTCTCACTGGGCCTAAGGCACTGCTTTTTTTTAAAGACTTGTCCATTTGCTGCTGAATATCAGTCTATTTCTTGCTTATAGAAATTGGAAATCCATCTTTCTCTCATTTTTTCTCTACCCATGTTGATCTGAGTTTATATAATGACTGGTAGTGTTGATACAACATTCTCAGAAACCTTGTGCATCTCCTGTATGTATCATGAGATTTGCATCATTAGACAAGAGGTTCTCACACAAATATTTTTTTGGATCACCCTATCTCCATTCTTCACTTCTGCAAAAGGTCATCCAGACACATTTTTGGTGTCATTTCTAGAGCACCCTTTGCTTGCAAGGAACTTTCTAGTTTTGGTAACTTTTCTAATCTGATAGTATGAGAGTTTCCCTTTTCCTTTTATTAATAGTCCTTCCCTCATTTTCTTCTTACATTTTACTATAAACACCGGAAGAAACCAGCCTAGGGAATCAACATTTTACTTGGAAATACCCTCGGCTTAAACCGAAGTCATCTCTTACAGGTTCTGCTTTTCGTATAAATGGCAGAACACAATTCGGCTAGAATTTATTTGATTATATAACAATGACCCTATTTTCCCAGGTTTCCAAACTCATATTTCTCATTTCCTTCTGTTTCACTACAGCAGCAGTTTTAAGATTCATATTTTACCAAAATCATGTACAATAAATGTATCTTCTGAAATTAAGATAATAGAAGCTTGATCCGGGCTTTCTCTTCATTCTCCTCACTTCTTCCTTAGTCCACCCTGGCAGCATTCTCAACACCCATTTTTCTATCACCCAGGCTACTTAAATCAGTGTAGGCCTTTTTCTCACATAAATCTTAAAATTCTTCTAGTTGCTACCCATTAGCCAATTCCAAAGCCATTTCCACATGTGTATGCTACAGCAGCCCCTTTCCATTACAAGAATCTGGATTAGTTTCTTGTGCTGGTTGTAACAATTTATCATAAACTTGGTAATTTAAAATAACTAAAATTTATTCTCTGTAGTTCTGAGGGCCGATAGTTTCACTGGACAGAAATCAAGGTGTCCTAAGTGCTGTGTTTCTCTAAAGAATCAGAGAACTGTCCATTGCCTCTTTTAGCTTCTGGTGGCTACTGGCATTCCTTGAATTTTTGCTGAGTCAGTATAGTCTCTGCCTTCATGGTCACATTCCTATGGCAAGGAGTGGGGTTCATTGTTCAACCTACCACAAATAATTACGTATACTCTCATATCATTTTTCATATGGTAAAAAACTGTATTACTCAATTTCCTAGTGTCAAACCACTCTTACATACAATAAGCTATATAATAATCACTTTATCCTTTGGAAATATTTACAGTATTGCATTTCATAGCACTCCTTTACTCTATCCAAGCTTCAGTGATAAATATTAAGGTTATTTTCAATTTGTGTATTATTTTATTACTATAAAATTATATACATAATTTAAACTTAAATTTAAAAAGATTTTTAAATGCATAATTTAGAAATCTTTACTTTTTAAAACACTCTTAAATGTATACTTTATCACAGAAATACCACTACTAGGCATGCATTTCAGTGAAAGAATTTAGGATACATCTTAAAGTATTTAAAGATTTTTATTTACTTTGCCAAGTTACACTTCTAGAAATGTTCCACTTTAAAACCTTATCTCTAATATGCTCATATGCCTTTCCCTCCTACTCAGTTCAGAGCACTGTTTTTGTATGAAGAAAACACATCATTTTATTGTTTCATTTTGCATTGCTTTATTAGTTGAACAACTATTTTTTTAAATCTCTATCACTAGTCCATTTTTTCTGGAAACTATAAAGCTTTTGATTTGTAAGAGCCTCTGTATATTAAGATAGTAAACTTTTATAGTAAGATAGTAAACTTTTTATATAGGTTTAAACTATATTTTAGCATATTGTCATGTATCGCTCCTTGCAACTCTTATGTTTGGTTTTGGAGGGGTTTAAAATTTTTAGGTTATAGATAATGCATTCCTCTCCTTAAGATTACTGAGTGTAATGCTATATTCTTTTAAGAAAAGCCTTCCTAGCTCAAGAATACCAGCCATTGCTGTAAAATGAGAGCTTACTTGCAATCACAGATCAGTAATGCTTAAAAACATTGAAGTTTCAATTAGTTATTTTCCAGATAAATTCTAGCTGTCTCAAGAGTTCTCTTTTTGCCACCAGGGTCTGCCTCTCCAGTACTATGGCTTGAGTCAACCCTTGTGGGTTGTCAGCCTAGAAATATCCTCAAGAGGTGTTTTGGTTAACCTCTTATGCCAAATGAGTATTTAAGTTAGTCATTGCTGGTGCTCATTTTGGGTTTAGAAAGCTTAAGCACTTTTCTACTTATTTTCTCTGACACTAAAGTCTGACTGAAATCACTATGATCCAGAGGTAAATAACTTTGATAACAGAAGATTTCACATACGTCTATTCTCAAAGGTGTTTTCGGGGCCGATGTGTTTGAGAGTCATAAGATGTAGTATGTAACTCCTGAAGTGTGGTGTCTGAATAATAATTATAAAAATGATTTAAATTTGACATTTCATGTAAGATATATTTTAATCTCAAGAGTAGGGACTTGGTGGTACGTGATCCCAGCTATCCGTGAGGCTGAAGCAGGAGGATTGCAAGTTTGAAGCCATCGCAGGCAACTTACTTAATGAGAACTTGTCTCAAAATAAAAAGTTTTTAAAAAATGGTCTGGATTCAATTCTTGACCCTGGGTTCAACCTGCAGTACCACCAAAACAGGTGGAGGAGGGGAGAGAGAGAGAGAGAGAAAGGAAGGAAGGAGAGGGGTATGGAAGAAAGATGGAAGGGAGGGAAAAAACAAAGGGGAAAAAGCTTTATTAAAACCTGGTTGGGGAAAAAGTTAGTTTAGAGCCTACATTTACACATCCATCCTGTATGAGGGTACATTTTATTCTCCTTACGTGGTCACACAGGGTCAGCTTAAATCCAAAAGAAGCAAAATGTTAAAAAAAAAAAAAAGATACGCTTTCATGCTAATTCATTTTCTCTCTCTGAATTCTTAATCTGGCACATATTTGGGCTGCCAGCGTTCATTGTAATCACCTCTCGGAGTTGCTGCTTTCCAGAATTAACTAAAACCAGGGGATGAATAAATTAAATGTGGCTCCTGTCTGCCTCGTAGGGAAGGGTTATGCTTCCTTTCTGAGTTAACTATGCGGCCACCCTCAAGTTACCCAGCCCTGTAGTGCTGTCTTTGAGGCACACCTAGCTTTTGAGATTTTCCTTCATTATAAATTTTCTCGAGTCACTGAATAGCTTCATCTATCATCTGCCTTAAACTTCTCATTTTCTCTAATATCCTTATTTGTCAAGCAGAATGGAGCACGTTGCTCCACGGCATTGGCGTAATTCTTTTCTGACTCATGTTCTGTGCACTTAGAGTGACAGGGGCAGCTCATGATTGTTTGTGCATTTAAGCCCTTGGATGTAAAATTATTTCACTGTTTGTTTTATTGTATTTCCCTAAGAAAACTACTCTTTGGTAAGCCTTATCATTTGAGCGCTAGCACCAAATACATCTTATTCCTAATCTAAGTGGTTTGAGAAAAATATTTGCCTAATTTCCTCGACTCTGAAATGCGCTTTCCCCCAACACACATATATTTTCTCATTTCCACAATCAGAAGATGTTCTGGAGTTGTTATACACATTTGATATAGCATTTTCCTCCAAAAAGACCAGTATTGTATTGTTCTATGAATGGCTTCATAGACTGATAGGACAACTCTAATGTACGTTAAACACAGTCATGATGGCATATATCCATAATTCCAGCACTCTGGAAGACTGAGGCAGGAAGGTAGCAAGTTTGAACCCAGTTGAACAACTTAGTGATTTAGTGAGAACTTGTCTGAAAATTCAGAAAAAAAGGGGGGGGGTGCTGGGGATGTAGCTCATTGTGAAAACCCCAGATTCATAACCTGGTACTACAGTACATAACTAAATCCTTAAACATGACACACTAATAAATTATCTTAACACTTTCCTCTTTTTTTAATTTTAGACCTCTGATACTGAGATTATTTGATTAAAAAATTTTTGCCTGTTGTGGGTCAAAACCTGAACTTTTACAGTTTGGTATAGTTGGCTCTGCTTCCTCTTTGAAGTCTCTTTCTACTAGGTCGTTATTAAATTATCATTATTATTGGAAAGTAACAAATCTTGGAAACCCTCTCTGCTTTTCCATGCATCTAAAATTTTCTTTCTACTCACATGCAGATTTTATCTTTCTAATTCCTGGACACTTGTAACTTCTTTGTCCTTGAATCTATGGACAAATCTTTTACATTGTGCTACATCAAAAGCTTTGCCGAAGACACGGGTAGATAGTGCATAAACACTATTTTCTCTGTTATGGCTCCTCCTTATAAATTTTCATGGAAATGTAACTGTTGAATCCCATTAGCTCCAAAAAGAGTGAGTAGAATGCCGAGTTTGAACATTAGTCCAACTTACAAAAATTTAAAGGCCATAATCTTAAATTTTTAAAATAAAAAAATGCATATTAGATACAAACACATTTTCAGATATTAAATGGAAGTTTGATATACAGGTACATGGAAATAGATATAGGTATACAGTTATATGTATGGAAACATGAGTATTTTTGCTTAAAATCTAAGTAATTTTAGTATATTAATTTCTATAGATATAAAAATACATGTGATTATAAATTAGATAAATTTCACCTGTGTAATGGTATACATGCATAGATAGATAAATGGATAGATAGATAGATAGATAGATAGATAGATAAAATAGTTTTTTTTGGGGGGGGTATGGGGAATTGAACTCAGGACCTTGCACTTGCCAGGCAGGTGCTTATGCCACTGAGCTATATCCCCGACCCTGCATACATGCATATAAAAACTATAAATTTAAGAATATGTTTATAAACATATATTATCTGCATAACAAGAAACAATACACTTTAAGTTAAATTTGATTTCCAACAATTTCTTTCTTTGTGAAACTGAGTCATTAAAAAATATATTCTAGGGCTGGGGGTTTAGCTCAGTGGCTTAAGTGCCTGCCTGGCAAGCGTGAGGTTGTGAGTTCAATTCCCGTTACCAAAAAAAAAAAAAAAAAATTCTGATCCTCAATTTTTCATGTCTTTAAAAGAGCATGTCACTTTCTTATTAATGGGGCAAAATAAATGAAAACTAAAACTTAAAGGAGAGGTTTATTTTGGCTTACCATTTCACTGGACTCAATCCATGGTCAGCTAGCTCCAAGGCAGAAATGGCATGCTGGAAGGGCAGCTGCTCATGCCAAGGCAGCCAAGGGCAGAGAGGTGGGGAGAGAAGCATGAAAGGAGGAGCCACAAGCACACATCTCACACCCCTAGTAACCAGCCTCCAGCCTATTCATGAGAGCAAGTCAGCTATGGCAACACTATGATCCACTCTCCAAACACTTAAGATTTGAGGGGACATTTTAGCTCTAAACCATTAAAAAAATAAAATGATAATGCTTCTTCACATAATGTGCAGATGCATGTAGAGACCCATCTAGAAAACATTTGCTTGAAAGTGCAAAATGCTTTATAAACATTGGTGCTTGATGAGCTTTCTACAATTGCTCTTCTTCTTACTCATTAAAAGCACTCATCTTCTTTAAATTGTATATCCAGCACTTGCTTTTTAGATTTACATCCAATATATAACATAGAAGAAATAGAACTTTCTCACTTAAAAATCAAATTTATTTCAAATATATTGTATAATATACATATATATATTGTGCACACATATAATTTATTGTACATATTTATTTTGGTTTTAGAGACTGTACATATACAGCATAAATTTACAACAGATGTCAACTTATTTTCAGTGGTCCAGTACAGAAAAATGCATAAGAAAAGGTAAAATTTCCTGGCAGCTTAAGTTTAGCATATCCAGCATGTGACCTGTTGAAATAATAGCATTAGGTAAAAGTAAATATGATAAATCAACTCATAAATATTCAAAGCAAATATCTTTGACTAAGGTTATACCAAGTGATTGTAAATCTGCAAAGATCCAATCTAGGGTGACAAAATTAATCCAAAGTTAAATATGGTCTATGAGGACCAGGGACATAATTCATCTGGTACAGTGCCTGCCCCTAAAGTGCAAGGTTATGAGTTCCATTCCCAATACCAAAACAACAACAACAACAAAGAATCAACCAAACAGAAAAAAAAAAGTATGGTCTATGAGGCTTTGCTACACTAGAGTGTCTAGATAACAAGAACAGCTTAGAAATATTCTGGGAATGATTGAACCAAGCTTTAGAATCTCTGCCTATATCAGCATCCTTGCTGAAACGTGCACACCTATTCTCCCTGTTGTGGTTAAACAGAAAGAGGCTTCCATAGCAGCCCTGCTGGAGAGCATCTTCAACGACTTCACCTCCAGCTGAATTAGATGGAGTCCATTTGGATAAACTTTTTCTGCTGGAGACTGTACTCTCAAGTTATAGTTCTTTTCTGGTAAGGTAAGGAGATTTTAAGTCTTTATCTGCTGTTCTCAGGTAAAATAACTAGACAGGGAGATCCAAGATGGCTGATTGAGATGTGGCACGAATAGAGAGCCTCTCTGAGAAAAAAAAACTCAAATGCTGGTATCTGACACCAGGGAGAGGACTGGACAAAAGGAGAGGAATTCTTGCGACACAGGAAGAAACTGAGGAAAAAGAAAAAAATAAAGTTAAAAATAAAATAAAAAGAGTATAAGCGTGGACGGAGGGCTGGAGCTGGGCACGCTCCAGTAGCTGTGCTAGATGCATCTTGGAGTCTGGTGACTCAGGATCCAGCTGGGGTTGCGGCCCTGCTGAGAGCGGGGTGTTGCTGAGCTCGAGACTCTTGGCAGGAAGAGGTGCTGCAACAGGGAATGGAGACAGCGAGCAGAGCTGCATGGACTTGGGTGAGTGCTGGGAACCAGAAGGATGACATATTAGATTTGGCTTGAATCAAATATGTCAGGCTTGAATCAATGGCTGAGGCGGCTTCAGTCGGCGACTCCTGGCCCAAAGTGGATTGGTGGGATCTGCCTGGGCTGGGCCATTCCCCTGATTGGGACCCAATAGCCAGGGACGAGGCTGTCCCGAACCTATGACATTCCCAGGGCAACAATCTAACATGCTGTAGTCACTCACTGGTTGAGAGTGGAGGGGCTGGCCCACACCGCCGTCCTTGTGTGCACCTCACAGATCAACAGCAGACGGAAGGGTAAGCTGCAGAAGGACTTAAAGCAGTATGTAAAGCCTCCACCGTTCACCCGTCTGAGGGAAACCAGAAGCATGACAACACAGAGAAACAGCAAAAGGCCTTCAACTGCCGATGCGGGGAAATGAAGCCCAGGAGGGGTGAGTACAGAGGATACTGATGGCAACAGACATTCAGTATCAGACATGGCCTCATTGGAAATAAGGAAATACTTCTGATGTTGGAGCTTTGGGCACTGGGAAAACAGGTGCCCCATTGGCCACCCTGGTAAGCATCTGGGGGCCTAGCAAGTCGCTGGTGCACCAGGACGAGAACTATCAGTGATTCCTGAGTTCTCCATCATGTTGGAACTTTGGGCGCTTGGAGAACAGGTGGCCTACTCACTGCCCTGGTAAGCAGCTGGGGGCCTAGCAAGCTGCCGGTGCACAAGGGCGAGAAATATCAGCAATTCCTGAGCTCTGCATCATGTTGGAACTTTGGGCGCTGGGAGAACAGGCAGCCTACTCACCACCTTGGTAAGTAGCTGGGGGCCTGCTGGTGTGCGGGCTAAGGATCAGACATTGATCCATCCCCCGCCCACCCCCGTTAGCAAGTCGGCACCAGTGGTCTGAGTATCTCTTAGGAGGATGAATGTATGCATTGTGGCAAGTAAGGGGGATTTCCTTCTACCATCTCTTTGAAGGCAAATATTTTTATCACTGTTTTGCTCAGTTTTGATTAATGGTACTGCTATATTCAATATTCTGTTTTTATAAGTTCGATATTTCCTTCCATTTTCCTCTAGATGATTGAAAGGACAGATAATGTGAACAGAATAGGATGTACTATCGGGCCTATTGCTCGTGTCCTGCTGACCTGCTGTGAGGTTCTGTGGTAGTTTCACTGCACTGTGGTCACATGGGTTTGTTCTGTCTTGTTCTGCTGTAATTTGCTACCTTCAAAAAAAAAAGTAGATAACAAAATAACAAAATACCTCCAAAAAACTCCCAACTCCACCAAGGCTGATCCATGGAGCATGGATGAGGAGAAACTCAAAAACAAGGCAACAGAGTGATATAAGGTGATTAAAAAGTAAATAACAACAACAAAACAAGTCAGTAAGGTACTAAGCAACCTGAAACAGGATATAACTAAACAAATAATGGACTTAAAAAGTAAAAAGAAGAAAAGAAAGTGCTCTAGAAGATATGGATACATGTATGTTTAAGTGTGTAGGATTGAAAACCATGTTGCTAAGTTGTTACTGGATCTTTGAACTTCTTTGAAGTCTCACTGTTTGAATGTCCACTTTTTATGCTTTAATTTTTTAACTTTAACAACTATGTCTAAGAAGACAATATGTAATTTATCAACTAGTGATTTCTTACTGCTTATTTTTTTTCTGAAATTCTGTATTGTTTCTACCCCCTTTTCTGTTTTGCTTTTTTTTCTCTTTAAATAAAAAAAAATAAAGGAAATACTTCTGTGACCTCATTGGCAAATTTAAATCTGAAATTCTAACTCAGGTGAAGTAAGATATAAGAAGATTAATAAAAGAAACACTGGGTGTTTCTCAAGAAGACACAAATGGAACAATGGAGGAATCCAGAGAAAGGAGAGAAGCCTTTGATGAAGAATATAAACAAAATCTAGAATACATGAAACAGATCCAAAGAGAATATCAGGGAATTAAAAACTCCATTGAAAGCTAGCAAAACTTCTTAACAGAAACTAAAGACAGACTTTCAAAACTTGAAGATAGGTTTGCAATGTATGATTGTGAAAGGAAGGATCTCTTAAAAATAACAAGGAACCAGGAAGTAATGATACAAAGGCTAGAAGATGACAAGAGAATTTATAACTTAAGAATAAAAAATGTGAACAAAGAAGCAGGGAAAAATACAAATGAAATAAAAAGGCTATTCACATAAATAATTAAGGAAAACTTCCCAAGCATAGGAAGTGATGTTCAGATATATGAGCATACAGAACTCCAGCCAGCTACAACCAAAACAGATCTACACCCAGACTTATAATAGTCAGGATCCCAGAAATCCTTCACAAGAACAGAATATTAAAAGTGGTCAGAGAAAAGAAACAGATTACCTATAAAGGAAAACTCATCAAAATCACAGTGGCCTTCTCGATGCAAACTATCAAATCAAGAAGAGCTTGGAGTGAAATATTCCAAGCCCTGAAAGAAAACCTCCAACCCAGATTGATGTACCCTGAAAAACTGTCTTTCAAAATTAATGGAAAGACAAGATATTTCTATGACAAAAAGGAACTGGGGGGGGTTCATGATCACCAATCCAACCCTGCAAAGCATACTGAAGGACATTCTAGAGAGAGAAGAAAATAACCAGGATTCTAGGAACAATGGGAGAAAGGCCTCAATAAAAGGGGCAGACAGTGGAATGAAGGAGAAAAGTAAACAACAATGACAGAAAAATAGCATAGCAGAGATAAGGCAGAGAAGACTGGCTATATTGCTGTTTTGTCTTGACTGATTTTATTTGAATCTGGTATGTTTGAGGGTGTCAAGTCTGAGAGTAGGGGCAACTATTCTGGAGATGGCAGGATTCAATAGGATACCCATTCTGGTTTTATTATTAACTGCCTTTGAAGTCCTATAATGTCTCCAATGTTTGGTTTTTATTAATAGTGTTATGAACCACTAAGTTTAATTATACTATGTCTGACGATATAGACAATTTTATTGAAAATAAAAGGAAACATCATGGTGACAACCATAGATCACCTAGCATTGTGGTTTTATATGTCCTTTTCATTTCGTGTGTAGGAATTTGTATTGTTGACTTGTTTTGGTTTGTTTTTCCCTCTAATACAGAAAGGCTAGGTATGCATGTAGAGACTTATACATGTGTGGAACTTCTAAACAGTTTATGAGAATTGATTATAGTTATTGTAAAAAAAGAGAGAGGAAAGGAAAGTGTTCTAAAGGATATAACTGCAAGTATGTTTGGGTGTGTAGGATTGATGACCATAATACTAAGTTTTTTGTTGGATAGATGAACAGAGCTGATTGCAGTCTCACTGTTTAAATGTCTACTTTGCATGCTTTACTTTTGTAACTTGAAGAACTACTTCTAGGAGGAAAATATGTAATTGTCAACTAGTGATTTCTTACTGGTTTTTGTTTTGAAATTTTGTATTATTTCTATCTTCTTTCTGTTTCATTTTCTTTTCTCTAAATAAAAAAATAAAAAAAAGAACTAGACAGGGACAAACAACAGTCAATGAATATAACTAGTTTACATTTCTCAAGGAAATATTAGAAAGTAAACTAGGGTATCTCTTTGCTTTTCACTCTCACACTCACATATGTGACTAGACCTATGTCCTTCTGAACTTGCCACTCCCTCCTTGAGCAGTAGGGTGAAATTCCTCTCTGCATGTATCTAGAACAGATTGGACAACTGCTTTGTTCTGATAGGTAGGTACAGAAGATTCTACTTCAAATATAATACCTTAGCATATTTAGTATTTAGGAAACTGGGAAAACTGCAGAAGCAGAAAGGTCTCTCTGGCTGTCTCCGGTCTGCTCTCTCCTGAAGCAGCCTAAAGAAACCGAAGTTCCTATGTCTTTCTCCTGCATTCTTCCTTAAAAAGATCATAAAACCTAGGATGGTCACTGCCTGACAGTATCTTTTGTTTCCTCTCTGGAAAGCTTCAAGTGAAGAGTGTCCTGCCTTATGCTGAAGAGATGTCACACAGAAAGAACAAGAAGAATCTGACCAAGCCACCCTTGCTAAGTCCTCCCAGTATACTAACTCAGTATATGACCTTTTGTTCTTGACTCATACTTCTGCATGACTGTCTCTGAAAATGTACAGTAGCTTTCCCTGGGCCTCTACATTTCATTTATGAAGTTTCCCAGGTCATGTGAAACTTAAATTAATAGAGTCTTAGGTTTTCCCCTTGTTAATCTGTCTTTTGTTATATGGATGTCAGCCATGAACCTTACAATGGGAAAGAGAAAAAATCATTCCTCCCCTATTGCTGATAATCATTGGAATATGTCAGAAGCGACACATGATAACTTCTGTGGCTACGTAAGAAACAGCAACCTATCTTTCTCCATGTTCATCAGGACGTTAGCCTTTAGAGTACTAAATCACCACATAAAAATTCCAGATATTCTGAGTCCACCATGCTGGAGAAGTCCATACTCAAGGAAACTCCACATGCTCATGTTTCAGCCAGCAGTCACAGCTGTCATCCAATCTGACAACACTGGTCTCTGGTGCTTTCAGACGATTTCACACAATGGCCTTTGCATCTTCCTATAGGTCTAGACATCACAGAACACAAGCAAACCAATCACATTTTGCCCTATATCTGAAATCTCAACCCAAACAAATTGAGAGAGTCATCAAGCGATTACTTCTGGTACTAAGTTTTGGGTAGTTTGTTTGAAAGCAACAGTAACTGGAATACCTTCATTTGAGACTAGGTTGATTTGACTTGCTTTGATCAATAGAATGAGAAGAAAGAAGTTTTCAATCTAGGCATAGGGAAGTCTTTCCTTTTTCCATTTCTGTGTGGTACCCTCGCTGGAGAATGAAAGAGATGTAGAACATACTTGAATTGTAGCCATCATAGTTGAGGCTAATCTACATCAGCTAACAATCACCCAAAATCCAGACATGAAAAAGAGCCAAATAGCCACTCCAAACAGAGAAACAATAAATGTGTGATCTCTTATACCACTAAGACTTTGTAAATGCTTGTTAAGCAGCATTATTGGGGCAGGATATAGTCATTTTTTAAAGCCAACACTTTAAAAATCAGTAACTCATTCATCCTTGATCTCTAGTTCTCTTTACCCACCACAGTATATCTCTGCCTTTCTTCACTGCAAATCCTCTACATTTGTTAGGTACCTACTGACTGCTTTGATTTCTTCAACTTCTTTTCTTTTCTCAGCCCTAATTGGCTCCTGTCCCATCACTATACTATAACTCTTCTTTTCAGGTTCATCGAGGACCCTTATGATGCCAAATCAAGCTCAGTGTGCATACCACTTGGTCATCTCATTGCAAACTCTAAGTTTTTAACTTACTTAGTCACTCCCCATCTTCAAACAATTTTGCTTTTAGTTTCTGAGATAACTTCAGTTTTTCCCCCACTTCACTGGCTATTACTTTTTATCTACTTTGCTTGTTCATTCTTTGTCTATTAAAAATATTTGCTGAACACCTACCATGTGTCAAGCATTTTCTGGATGTTACAATCACAGCAGTGAAATAAAATAAAAATCTTGCCCTCGTGGGCCTCATACTCTAGCCTGTAAATGGCCAGGCATGGTGGTGCCTGCCTAGAACCTCAGCATTCTGGGAGACTGGAGACTGAGGCAGAAGGATAAATGTTCAAGCCCAGTCCAGGCAGCTTAGAGACTTAGTAAGATCTTGTCTTGAAATAAAAACTGAAAAAGGACTGGGAACATAGCTCCATGAAAAGGTCCTGGTTTGATTAGTTTGTGTCTGTGTTATACCAGAAAGAGCCATGTGCTAAAGGGTCCCCTGATGTGGCACTATTGGGAATTAGCAGAACCTTTAGGGGGTGGTGCCTGGTAGAAGGAAGTTGGGTTATTGAGTTGTGCCCCTGAAGGAAATATTGGGACCTTGGCTCCTTCTCTGTCACTCTTTCCTTCCTACATGCCATGAGGTTAGCATCCCTCTCTACCATAAATCTTTACCATGAGATACTGCACTGCCAAAGGATCAAAACTATAGTTTCAAGTAACTATGGATGGAAATACCTGAATGAACAAGGAAAATCAACCTTTTTACCTTAAAAGTTGATTACTTCAGGGATTTTTGTCACAGTGATGGAAAGCTGGCTAATGTAGCAGGTCAGTGTGTATCATACAATGATAAGTTCTATGGAGAAAGTGAAGCAGAAGAAGTAGCTAGTGATAGCGTTACTATTTTGAATGACATTTTCAGTGAGGTACTAAGTGAATGACATTTGCAAAGACACCAGAAGAACATGAAGGCATCAGTGGAGTTTTGCAGATAGAAGGAATAGCAACCACACACTGAGGCAAGTATGTAAGCAGCATGATCCTTTGCCTCTTTTTATTCTTTTACCACACTCATTTTAAAATAAATTGCTTAACTCTTTAAAAAATTTAGCTGTTCAATTTGAAATAGAAACAAGAACAATGAAGTAATCCTTCACAAGCAAGTGTTTCAGTTTGGAATAGTTGAGGATATGAGACTAAAATGCTTTTCACAATTTATCTTGGATCATTTTGTCAAGTTTTCTGTCTCTGACCTCTCTGTAGAGTCTCTGACCTCTGTGTAAAACCTCCATGCTTCCTCTATTAGTCACTTTCCCATCACTGGGCAAAACTTGACATTCACAGTTTACATTAAGAGAGGATTATGTGTATCTTACCAGTTTTAGGAGATCCAGTCTATGATCCTGGCTCCTAGACTGAAAAGGAATGGTAGAAGGACCTAGCAGAGGACAACTGCTCATCCTAGGAAAGAGAGAGAGAATGGAAGAGTCAGGGACAAGGACATACCCTTCCAGGTCACACCCAAGTGACTAACCTCTTCCAACCAGACATCACCTCCTCACAGTAAATCAGCCATGAACTCATAAATGGATTAATTCACTGATAAATACAGTGCCCTCACCATCCAATCACCAATCTCTACCTCTGAAGCAGGGAAGCACATGCGTTTCCATGACTTTCAGTATCCTGTGTATGCTGATAGTGTTTGTATTGGTGTTGAGCTGGATAATACTTTGCTTCTGAGCTTCAGATTCAGATATCCATCTGCACCTTTGACATATCAAATATCCAGAGAGAATTGCTTATTGTAATAATATTCTCAAAGCTCAACCACACGCTCTAGAATGTTCCACCTCTGGAAATGGCCATCTACTCATTTATACCAGTCAGAAATCAAGTTTTAGCTTTAACTTCTATTTTTACCTAGATGCAGAGTTCAACTGATAAATATTTTAAGTTTTATTCCTAAGTCATCTCTCATATTCATGCATCTCTATCTCCTTTTCTTTCATCTTGAGCCAAAGCACCAGTACTGAGCACCATATTTATATTTATTGCGAGTCACAGGTATACAATGTAAGATACTAAAAGTAGATCTATACTACAACATTAAGCAAACTATTTATCTGGATTTAATCTTCAAATAAAGCAAACCTCCTAAACGGTTGAATATACATATATGATTATGATGGCAAGTTTGTCTAGTAGCTTGGTATTTAGCTTACAAAACCACATTTTATCTATGATATTGCATAGATTCCTATGCATGGTGAGTTTCAAAGATTTTATTACATAAACTATGGGCTGAAAAAATAGTAACCAGAGTGTAGACATTGCAGCACTCTTCTGAGCAAAGTCCCTTTCATTTCTACGATTTTATGATTTTTGTGTGTTCTGGACCATTCCTGTTGGCAAATCTGGACCATTCTTACTTTAAACTACTTGTAGTAGTTAAATTATCAGATTTTTGGTTTTTAGTGTGAATAAAGACTTTTTATAAACATGAATACCTATTATTTTAATAAGCTGTATTAGAAATTGATACTTAAATTTGTAAATAAGATCACAGCTGCTGACGTCTTTCAGTAAAGAACAAAAGGAATTAGTGACTCATTCTGAGAGTTCACATAAATCAATTAGGGTATTAAATCTATGCATAAAATAATGTTTAATAAAATGCTTTAAAGGGAAACTTGTCTGATTTTAAATTTAATGAATACAAAAGATGACATGAGGTTCTTGGATTATAGTTAGAATGCTCTAGGACAGCAGACTCTGGTATTGCTGTAGCTTGACAGTAATTGTAATATTAACTGGAAGTGTCATTCTGATTATATAGCATATGCGTCAGAGTATTTTACCTAACTCTTCTGGATTGATTGGACAGTGGCAGAGAACAATCTGACTGTCACTGTTCTCAGTATAAGAGCCCCATTTTAGTGAGCTTACTCAGAGACTCTATTTGAGGACATATTCAAAACAAAATCAATGCATTTATAACCTAATTAGCTGGTCAGCACTGATTCATGTTCCAGATATTCAGTCTGCACGCCATTATTGTTTTCAGTATCCACCTGTAAATATATCCCGGGTGGCATGTTGAGTTAATGCACTAGTCTTTCTCCCTGAGGGAACTAGATTAGCAGCTGCTGTAAGTCATCACTAAAGTACTAGGTTTTCTAGTTTTCTCCTAGTCAATACATGTTAATAAGATTTCAAATTTATATGTCACTTAATCTCAACCAAGTTCTGAGCTCTGTACATAACGTTAGATTGCAAATGGGTCCTGTTTAATGAATGGGTTTACTATCTAACTGTAAAGGGAACTTTGGCCTTTGAACACTGGCTGTTTCTGCTCCAGGGTATAAAATAGGGGTCAGGAGTTCACTGGATCAGCTTTGAAAGAGCAAAAACTCATTCAGGGGTGCAGACAGAGTCACCTGTTCTCTGCATTAGAAAAGACAGGTGACTTTCAACTTTGGCTGCCACAAATCTATCTACAAACTGTCATATAAAAAAGTGAATCAAGCATATGTTATTTCATATTCTCTTGACTTAAAAAGGATAGTCTATGCTGTCTGCTTAAGAATGGTCATTCTTTTCTAATTATGTAAACTGATAAACTTTGTTCTCAAAACATTCAACTATCCCTTAAACTGCAGAGAAACAATAACTCTAGACTCTCTGTAAGCAGAGTCTTTGGAGAGGGTAGTGGCTTTCGGATTTGAAGCATCAGTTCTCTGGGCTTGCTTAGGATGGATGTCCATGATTTACTCATTCCATAGGGGTGGAGAGAGAGGACCAAGGGAGATAGGTTTAATTAATCTTAAATATCTCTACAATTTAAGAATTGTAGGCCTGGAACAGTTCCTGTACTAACATGATTAGCAAATATTGACTTTTGAATACAATAATAATGTGTCATCTGAAACCCTTGATAAGTAACTTAAGTACTTCCTTAGCTTGCATCTTATTAAATTAGATGAGGTAGGTTTGAGGCACATTACACACAGACACTGAAGTGAAAAATCAGACCTAAGGGTTTTAACATTGATTTTAAGAAAAGTAAACATCACAAAGAAAACATGCATGCTTCATTTCTGCAACCTACACAATTAGCCTATTTCTCTAGGAATGTTTCTAAAAAGTATGTAATAATTTTCATGGTGCGACTGTAGTAAACATTCACAACTTGTGACTTCATGACAACTGTAATAAATCATCAGATTATGTATGATGACCATATAATTTTAGTTTTATGGAAGGTTAACTTACACAGGTTATGTGCTTTTGATGTTAAAGTATGGAAGAGTCATGTCACACTAGCATGCCTATGAATAATCTACCCAACTCCTTTCATAAGGTTCAACTTTAACATGTGTGCAATAAGCCAGCTATGGAAATAGAGCTAAAATATGTGATCCTAGTCAGCTGTATTCTGACAAATCTTACTGCATTGATTAGTTTTCAAAGACTATGGCATGTGTACTCTACATACAATAGAATTGGAATGAGGGGAGAAAAGACTTCAAATGTCATCAAAGCAAATGGTCTGTGAATGTTGCTTCAAAGCTTGTCATTAGTTGCCAGGGTATTTGGCTGCAAAGCTTATAAAGAGGTTTGCGGGGGAAGGAGGGCGAAGTTATGACAAAATGCACTTCTTGGCAAGAAGACCTCTGCTCAAATAAAACCACACATTAATTCTTCCTTGATACATAAAATTAATTAGAGGATTAACATCCTTTATAAAATTTTGCCTGATTTTTATCCTTTTCTTAAAAAAAAAAGAAAGAAAAAAGAAACAGAAATAAACCCCAGGCCTTTTTGGTTCTCTAATGAAATTGCAAATTGACTTGTGTTCAAATGGTGCTTGAGTAAAATGAACAATTAAAAATGTATTGCTAACAATGAGATGTATCAGCTGATCTCTTTAAGGATTAATTAGTTCCAGGAACAATCTTTTTCACACAACAGACCAAAGGGAATAGAGCCATTATGAGTGGATTAGAAGGTGTCAAAGAATAGGTTTTTAACACACTCATGTGTATGCATTATAAATATACCCATACACATGTGTAGGATAAAAGCACACAGTTATACACACAACCATCTTTACAGGTTTAGATCATAAAAATTGGCCGTAGTATCCTTGGAGATATTTATTCCATCTCAGAATGATTCAACTGTTGCTGATTAGTGATCCATTATTTAGCTTGAAGGCAACCAACAGATTTTTGCTGATCATAATTTATCATTAAAGCAGAGAAATGCTTTAGGTATTTAAATAATGTATGCAGATAAATTCACTCTTATTTTTTTAATTACCCACCTGTACCAGCCTTGGAAGAATCTTTGTCCCTGATCAAAAGTTTGCTGAGGAAATTTCCTAAGGTAACCAAAATAGAACATCTCTTTCCCTTTGCATTTATTAATTCTATATTTCAACCCATCCCATCACAATTATCTGTTATATTTTAGGTTACATTTGCAGTACTTAAAAAACCTACAATGATCTCCACATTGGCCATTGTAGATGGAAGGCTTATTGTGCAAAATGTGATATTCCTGTTATTTTCTTAGCAAAGATTTCAAATACAATACAGATAAACTGGAATGCCCTGAGCCCACTGAAAAACTGCAAGGGAAAGTGGACATTGTTCTCTTCTTTAAGATCTATTTCAATAGATAATGCTCTAGAAAATGTCATTTTTCTTAGTCTCCCTAAAGCCAGATCCTCTGCCTCCCAACATTGTGCAGAGTCAGCCTAAAAGAGCATTTAGTCTTGAGGCATTTGGTAAATACTGCTTTCCTTTGCTTCATTCTCCCTGCAGGGTATTCTAGAAAAAAATGAATAATAAGTGTGAACAGGAAGAACAAGTTTCCAGCCCTGTCAGATTAATTAGACTGATGGAGAATGAAGTGAGTTTGCCATTAGGTAAGCTGAAAGCATATAAAAAAATCATCTGAGCAATCTTAACAGATTTTGAGAGTGAAAAGTCTACTTGTGTTTTGAATAGTATGTGACACACACACACACACACACGCACACTGGTATGTGTGTAAATGTGTTAGCATCTCTCCATGGAAATAGTCTGTGTTTCTATGACATACACAGTATATACAAAAGCTTTCATGGCAGGAAAGTTAAAAAGGAGAATCATAAATAGCACCTACAAATAAAAAAAAGACAAATATGAAATTTCTAACCTATTAACTGCAGGAGCAAACTCTGTTTCCACTCTAAGAACTGTGTCAGGTTAGCTCATTGTGAGGTTCTTGAAAGCAGAGGGAGCAATGGGATATGGTGGTTGTTTTACCAGGTTCCAGCTGGGTACCTTGAGCCCCTACTTCCTATAGGCAAAGATGAGGAGAAGGAGTTACATATGAAGTAAGGTGCTATACTGAAAGCAGGGCCTGATGGGTCATTTAGATCAATTTTAAATGACCTTTTGAGATACATTTCCATATATTTCACTCCATTCTGGAAAATTGATTTTGGTAATTGAAGTGAATCAATTTGTATATCTATGGACCATCGACTGCTTTGTACCATTCCCACAAAGCAGGCTGGCCAAGATCCCATGATGCCAATTGATATTTTCATATTAACATCCAAAGTAGCTGGCTGCCTTGACACTATTTTTTCTAGTCAAGAGGATAGTGGATCCTCAGAAACAAGGATGGATATCTATCACGTGAATTCAACCTGACTAAACCAAAGTTTTTTCCTAAATCTCATTAAGGTTGGTAAGTGATTGGGTTTTTGCAAAAGCCAAGAGGTTTTAAAATCATGTCTCCAGTTTTTCCTCTCCTTCTATTTTACCTTTCTCTGTACTTTACAGCTTCATCTCTACTTTTCCTGATTTTTCTTTTATTAGTTCTGCTTTCCTACTACACAGCATTCATCAGCACTGTGTGGCCACATCCCAGGTACCTTCTGTCAGAGAAGAAAATTGTCAATAATCTTTCTCTGGTGTTTCATATGCTATCCTTCAGGATCTTGAGTAGAAATCTGAAGCTAATTCTCAAAAGAGAACTCTTCTCTGTAAGTTATTTTCCCAATTGGGATTCTCATTTTCTATTTTTCTATTGTTGTTTTTTCACTGATAGGGAGACATCTGAGTAATAATGTTGGGCTTAATTTCTCAAGTAATGAATAAAAATGTCTCTTGCAAAGTGATGGCTATAAAAAATATCAGAATACTTATTCTGGTAAATATCACCAAGGTATCTACAAAATACCTTTTGGCTGCCAGAAGATCTGATTCAACTACCACTTTTTTTTTTCAAAAAGACTTGACTGTCCTTCACCCAAGAAGCAGCACATGTCATATCTCAAATGAAAGAAATTCATACCCATGATGAGTAACATTTCAATTAAAATTCATCATAAACAGCTGGATTGATCTCTTCCCAGGATAATGTGAATCATTTTTGATGCTGGGAAATGCACTTCATAAACTTCCACTGCCGCAGAATGTCTACTTCTATGAGAACTTGTTTTATATTAGTAAATAAAATATCATCTGACATTTTTGTCACTTCTTATGTGTTGGTGCTAACGAAAATAATGGGAATGCTCAGAGATTATGGGACATTGTTTATCAAGGAACGTAGGTGATGCCACAAAGTATGAGTAACGCTATACAGCTAGATGATTGATCCCTGCTGCATATTTTAAAGCTCTTTTCATTGCTTATCGAAACCTTTTAGGTAATGCACTCCTCTCAGATATCATTTTATGTTTGAAAAGCTTTATAATTCATAATGAAAAGTTGCTTAGTTACCCCAACTGAACCTATAGCTTCAATTATTCTCTGTGCAAATGGTTGGACTCCATTTTGACCAATGTTTATGGTGTTTGGCAATTTTTCAGTAGCTACTTTGCTCCGATATGATTAATTTCTTGCATAATACTGTGTTTTACATGTATGGAGCTGAAATAATCTTAGTAACCAGAAAGGAAATGAAAGACTTTGTGTGTTTCAGTTTTAAAAATACTTGAAACATAACATTACAATGTTAAGAGTGCCAAAAACAATCCCAATCAACCTCGATAAAGACAACCATGAGACATGGATGTACCAGGGAGACCCATCCCTGGGACAGTCAGCTCTTGTCTTATTCCACATCCACTCAGGAAAAAGCAAGAAGCCACAGAATTTACCAAATCAGATTTAAACACCAGAAAAATCCTGGTACCTTCTTAAAATAGCTTTTCCTAGGATCATTGTGGGTGTCCTTTTTTGACAAAATTACATAAAACACATATTTCTACTCACTAAGTGACTATACATAAGGCTACTAACCTTGAGCAGAAGTGTGATGATACATGTGTGAGCCAAATTCATTCAAAAGCTATATATGTGATTAACTGACCCACTGATTTGAAGAAAATGTTTCTTTTCCCCATTCTTAATCCTTAATTTTCTTACCCTCTGGATTCTTGTATTATATAATATTTCTGACTATTCTTTAATGTTTCTGGCATGTTGTTAGCCAATAGCCTTTGGAAAAATGCTCTAACCTCATAGTCTCAGTTTTCTTATCTGAAAAATGGGAATATACATCATGTTCTAAGAATATATTTAACATTACTATAGCACTTCCCAAAGCAAAAAGGTTCTACTCCAAACATTCAATGTACCAATAAGGTAGCTGCTGTTACTTTCTGATTTTACAGAGGAAACAACTGAAGAACAAAAACAGAAGTGACTTGACTGGGGCTACATAGCTAGCAAGTGTCAGAGCCAGGCTTAAAACCTAGTCAGGCTGGCAATGGACTCTGTACTCTTTACCACTCCATTTGGCTGCCTGTTCCAATGGTGGCTGGCATTGTTACCATTCTGTTAATTCTCATCACTAATGTTATCACTGTGACTACAACCAGAGCAGCTTACATCCTTCCAGTGCAGACAAGTGTTCTATATAGAACTAGGTACACACAGAGCTTTACTGAGGCAAGCTCAGTCTTTTCCTTTCCCTCTTCTACCTCAAAGCTTGTGGACAGACATTGTACCAGCTCAAAGCCTCAGCACAGCTTCCTCAACTCTGTTAAATGAGAAACGTTGATGTAACCCAGGGGCTCAAGGCCCCTAGAAGTCACTGTATTGTCTTTTCTTCATTTTAAACACACAGATGTGCTTGATATAACGTTGACAATTTCCCTCTTATTCAAATGCTCACCATCGAGTATTTTTGTAAGGCATCTCTTGTGATATAATTAACATACAGAGGGACAGCATATTTTTATTGAAACACAGCTCTGTCAGTAAGTCTTCATTATGTAGAAGGCATAAACAAGTTTTCAAGATGGAAACTTACCAAGCCTCTTTTGAAGAGGCAGGCAAATTTTTCTGCTTCATGGGAGCAAGAAAATGATATAAACTTATCACCATGGAAGAAAAAAGATCACCTGCTAGAGTCATCAGCTAAATGTATTTGAAACAGATTCTAATGTTTTCAACTTTGCTTCCTCAGCAGATGTCTCCGAAGGCAGTGGGAATCAGGAATTTCAAAGAATGTGGAAGTAACTTTGTTTAGTGCAGCCAGATGGACAGGACAGAGTAGAAGGGAGCGTCAGTCTCCTATCAAAGGCTGTTGCTCAACCTGAAAAACACACTCATACTTACAAGCATAGATAATTATGACCCAATGCTTGGCAAAGCAAAATTAAACCATGTAAGACATGTCTTCATTTTGTTAAGACTGATCAGAAAGAATAATTAAGTTAAAATTGGCACAAATGTCACCACAATTCACTTCCTGTTGAGAGTTACCTGCATCTAGAAAAAATGGAAAAGCAATTAAAAATGGAATGTTCCTGAAAGATACATGTGGCTTTTCCCCCCTAATTATGTAATATTTGTAAATGAACACATCCACTATACCTGTAATCCTGTGAGAATGACTAGAGGCTTTTCTTTTCCACTCTGGAAATACATGAATGGAAAGACATGATGTAAACTCTGCAATGGAACAAGATCTTTTATGTATTTATATTTGAGATTAAATAAAAAAATCCCAGAGAAATTTCATGAATTTTTTTAATGCAAAACATACAAACTAGAATCATGCATCCCAAAAGAAGGAAAAGAATATGCCTACATGATCAAATTTGAAATATAGACTTTTAAATGAATTGCATGAGGAAGCTCATAGCATTTGAGAATTAAGAAGAAAAAGTGTAAGAAAGAAAAATATGGAGAAGATTTTTAAGATGTGAAATTCTGAAAGGAGGTACCACCATGCAGATGTGTGCACTGAGGGACAGTTTCCACATTAAAATACAGCTACTTCCCAGTTACAAGAAGGAATGCAATGGGCACATCATAATTCAATCCACTGAAACTTTTTTCTAATTCATCTTCCTGTATTTCTAAAATATTTTAAAAGCTCAATATTTTTCACTCATAGGAAAAGAAGACACATGTATTGATAATATGAGATTGATTTTTTAAAAAAGAATTTGAATGTAAAAAACATATGCTGTGCCCCATGGCCAGTATGGAAATGTCAAGAGTTTAATTGGCAGCTGTGAGTAGCAGCACCTGCAAACAGCTCAGGGCTTGTTCCTGTGGTCTGACAACATTCTTACTTTATGCTTTAAGTAAAGGCTTACTCACTGGGACAGAGATAACTGACAATGGATGATTGATGATTACCCATCATGCAACGGCTGAGGTCTACCATTCACCAGGTCTGTTTGCTACTTCACACAGATTTTATTAACAGGGGCAAGGCATGTGGCAAACATACAGGAGTGAGCCTGCGATAGATGGCAAGGCAGTCACCTAGTGCAGAATAGCTAGCTACAAGACATCAAAAAATAGAGCACTGGGAATTCAGTATGGCTTAAGACAATGATTTTCAAAATTTCTTTTTTTTCTGCTTGTTATATTCTTTTGTGAGAATTCGGTTTTCATATTCACTATTTGATTAACTTTTACATTTCTCTGACTCTTATTCCAAACTAACTTTGCATTTGAAAGATGGATTGTGAAGAAAGCTCAAATTAAAGGAGTTTTAATTCTGATTATTAATTTATAGCATGCTGATGTCCAGGAGGTTAATTAAACTTATAAAAAAGTTTATTGCTTCAATTGTATAACAGAAAAAGTGCAAATAATAATAATAAGTCTACAGTATGTATACTAATACACATTTCCATACTCGGACATCCATGGATAAACAGTAGGCCTCTAGGTACACAAGAGCACTGGTGAGGCAATGCTTCAAAATAAACACCAATACATTCAAGCCTTGTGCTGTTCAATAGCAGCTCCAGTTTCAAATGTTCTAGCATGAGGCTAACACTTTCAATTTTTTCCTGTAATACAATGCCCAAGATATCTTTTGCCCAGTTATAGTACTTTACAATGCATATCTGAGTACTTTTTTCTCTGCTTCAGGTTTGATCTTCTTTAATACAAACCTGTTCATGGCCATGACTGACCCGTGGGTTGTCACTGTTGCTGCTGTTATTGTAACCTACCTTTTGGGCACTGGCGGTTCCTATATCCAGTTTGAGTAAGTGCTGCGCACGTGAGGTAAATTGTCGAGTCTTACCCTAGAATTTTACTCAGGGCCCATTATTGTTTCTCCATTCACACACCTATTTCTATAAATGGTTGAATAATAAGTACATCATTAGTCAAATTTAAATAAAATAGCCAATTTTTATTTAGCCTTTTCTTAGTCTTGGGCGAGGAACATAGAGCAGATATTAACACAAGCACTTTACACCTCAAGAAAACTAACCAAGCAAAGTCAAGCAGCTGGCCCCACACAACACAACTTTCATTAATACAGAAGTTTCTATGAGCTTCTAAGACTCACAGTTGGCTCCTGGGCCATCTTTTCACTGAATTGTTTGATTGATATGACTTACGTACTGCTTGGTCATTATCATCCTCTGCCAATATGAAACCACAGCCAGAGAACGATTACCTTGCCAGTGTTCCAAGTCAACCCCAAGCTGTCCATGGGCACCAATGGCTAAGGATGAAGTGTCCCCAACATACACACAAGGCTGTGCTTGCTGCTGTTCAGCACATCACTGCAAACACAGCGCAGGTCTACCTTGCTTCTGAAATTGCTATCTTTGAATATGCATCTATCTAGACAGCTTTCCAAGCACTTATTTTTTTATTGCTATAAAATCTGCTCTCTTTTTTGTTTAATTGCATTCAGTTTTACAATCTCTCCCAGGAAGAATAACTAATTATAATATATCTCTGCATAGAAAGAAGCAGGAGTTAGCTAAGATGCAGAACTTTTGGTTTTAGTCGTAACAATTCATGCAGTCTAGCTTGATTTCAGTTAAAAACAAACAAACAAACAAACAAACAAACAGAAAAACCCCACCAGACTGGGAAAGCTTGAACTCCTCACTTCCTAGGCTTTCCTAAATTTACATGACATCACACAAATTCAGACCGGAACTGTGAGACTGTAAAATGATAGTGGATTGGCAGTAATGATATACTGCCATCCTTGTACATAAAAGGTTGTGACCTTGTATATAAAAACACCCAGTTTATTTCTAATTCCAAATGAAAAAGTCACTGAAAATAGTTTAAAAAAATAAATAAATAAACATCTGGGTAAATTGCCAGACTCTAGGATTAAGTCTTACCAGTGCATTTTTCAGTTGTGTGACTTTGGGGCAAGTCATTTAATTTCTGTGCTTTTCTTTCTTCATCTGGAAGTTGAGATTAACACCTGTGTGTATGTGCAGGTTGTTGGGAGAAGTGTGTAAGTATGTAAAACATATGATAATATCTGTGTCATAGCTATGTATACATATTCTGATTTTCAAGGAGTATTGCAAAAGACTAATATTTCTGGAATGGTGGTATCAACAAAGCAGGATTTAGAGAAAGATCCAGAGGCACGCTCCTCTGATGAGTATCAATGCTTCAGAACATATCTGAAGCAAGAAGTTACCCTTGAGATAAGAAATGGGTTCCCCAGTATTGGAATCTCTTTTCCCCAGATACAGGATTTACAGTCAAAATGTACAATTATATCTGTAAAAATACTTTTCAACAGATTCTAGAGTGTGTATGTGTGTGTGTGTGTGTGTGTGTGTGTGTGTGTGTGATTTCTTGTAGGTTTGGAGATAGCAGTATCATGTAGACTAAACAGTGGAATGACTTGCTGAATTTTCCCCTTTCCAAATGGCTGTTTTGGTCAAGGCTAGTTCTGGGTCAGTTCCATTGACTGTAATTCTTGGGATGCCCATGGTACCTCCAGGGGAATTGTTGGTTTTCCCCTGCAGAACCTGCCAAATGCGGAAGTGCATGATGGGAAATATCACTTCCCTCTCTCTGGAATAAAGTAAGATGTGAAAGCAGAATGGGAGTATGAGTTAGAAAAAAATCATGTCTGTTGACAAGTGATTAAAAGCAATGTTCCCTACATTTGTGTGTGCTACCCTTGCTCAAATGCCACACTAAGGTTCTCTGCTAAATGCCAGTCATTCGTGGCTGAGTCATCTTTCTTAGCCTTCAGACTCAATCTATCAGGTCTTGTTCCTGGTAGTTCTCATACCTGTTTTCCCTTTTCCATGTCTACTGCCTTAGTTAAGGTCTACATTGTCTTTTGTTTGGACAATGCAGTTTGTTTTGTGCAAAAGCAACTTTTCTACTTACTTTTGGGAGGAAGCAAACATGCAAAACAATTACTGAGAAAGACTGTCTAAACTAATTGAGAAAAAATTTTGAAAACTGGAGGACAAGAACGTGTCATCACCTCTCAAGATGGAAATATCTGGAAGGTCTGTGTTATTCTTATTGCTGCAGTGGGGGGCCCATCTCCTCCACACTCAGCCTCCTTGAGACTTATAGAGCAGAAAATTCCTCACAATTTTCATTAAGAACCACTACACCAGCAGGACCAGAATTCAGCTGTAACAGACTGCTCTATATGTAATGTTTTTCATCTTGAGAACAAATGTTTCTACAATCATTTTTTTAAAAGGAGAAAGTAAGTAGTTATATTGAAGGCTTGTAAAATGCAAAAAGAGGAACTATGATTAGGGAACTTACAAATACTAAGCCCAAAACAGCTTCGATTTAAAAATTGAAAATTAGGGCCAGGGATTTAGGTCAGTGGCATAAGCGTCTACTTGGCAGGTGCAAAGTTGTGAGTTTGATCCTCGGTACAAAAAAATAAACAAATAAAAATTGAAAATTGGCAAGTGGTCAGTCAACACTGGCCTCCAATTGCTTTTAGCATCTTGACAAAATGAAAGTGTTATTTTAATGGAAGAGGAGCGTGCCCAGTAAGTGCAAGGATTTCTCCCTAGAATTGCTCCCATTCTCAGCTCTATAGGCATCGTTAGTACTGCACGCCTGTGACTGACACAAGGCACTTTCATTTTCAAAATGATTTTCAAAGTGCCTAAACATATGTTTATACATTTGGCTATTGCATGGTCTTAGATGGAAAACACAGCCTTAAAAAGAAAATTTGACTGTGCATGGCCACACAATGGCATATAATGGAAACCAGAAAAGGAGAGGACTGTGTCACTTCATAGGTAGTGTGAAAACCTAACAAAACAAAACCACAACCCTTTGACCATTCAGTCATGCTACAATTAGGAGACAATACTGACATGAGGAAACACCCTTGACATTAAGGTAGCAGAATCCTGCGTATTCAGTGCAGGTCTAGACAGCTCCCACAGCTGTGTCTGCTCTCTCAGAATAATGTGCTGCCCCTCCTAGAGGGTGGTGTGAGCTCAGACAGGAATATCAGCACAGGGTCTTAATGAATTTCCATTTGTCTGGGTGTCTGTGTCATGGTTTGAATTTGCTGGGAGACAGCTCAGTGAGGAGAGTTGTAGTTGCACACCACACCTGGACTCACCAAACTGCAGGGCACAGGACTCAACCTATGGGGAACATATACCTTCTCGCTCTCTGTCAGAGTATATGAAGCCCTGCCTTCCCTTTGGGCTAGAGTACAGCCTTATGATCCACCCTCCCTGCCCCAAAAAGTGGGTCACCACTTTAGCTGATGAGATACACCTGCCCAACGCTGCTTCCTCCAATCTGTCTTGATGCAACCGCTATGGGGGCCTGAGGGCGGAAGCAGGAAGCCCACCTTCTCTGTGTCTAATGGCTCTAATGTTCTTTAACTGATAAACACAAAGAAGAAATCAGTTCTCATTCCCAAATAGGGAACCCCATTGTTCCAAGGGGATGGTAGTGATCCACATCTAATGGTTCTAAACAGACCTCAGAATGCTAGAAAGAATGTGCTAATGAGATGCACATAGCAGTAATCCATCAAGGGGAATGCAGCTCTCACAGGTGCCTGCACCTTGATTATTTACTGTCAACAATGAAGCTAGATCATATCTGGCTCTACCCAAAGGCAACAAATTCACTTTCTTAGGAACTCCAATGACATTGAAGATCTGTCTAGATCAGTGCTCCCCAATTTGGCTACCAGGAGCCTGGCACTGGGATAGCCTAAAGGAAAAAAGTGACAAAGAAGACCCAGCTTCATTCTTCTGCCACCAAAGGTGTTTATTTTGCTGAAAATTGGGTTTTCCACTAAGATCACCTTGAGACTTGAGGGGGAGCAGAGTTGAAAAATAACCTAGATTGTAAAGTTATTTAAAGCAGAAACTCAGTTCACAGTTATCTCATGGAAGGCAAGAACATTTGAACAGAAACATTGTTTTGCTGCATCTCTATTGAACAGTACAGCCAAACTGTCTTCTGACAGATAGAATGTTAGTCACTTTCCCGTTGCTGAAAAAAAATACACTTGAGACTTACAGGAGAACAGATTTATTTTTGGCTCACAATTTCAGTGTACGGTCAGTGGCTCTGAGATGGACACAGGATGGCAGAGGGAGATGGCATAAAAAAAGGTGCTCAACACTTGGCTCCAGAAATCAAAGAGAAAGGAAGAGCAGTGGATAAAACTATCCTTCCAGGTCCTGCCTGCAGAGACCCACCTCCAATGAGGCCCCAACTCCTAGTGGCACATGCAGCTACCAAGCTCATCAATGGACGAGCCTACTGATAAATATCATGTCAACCATGATCCAATCACCTTCCACATGCATGCAAGTTTTGGGAGACGCTTTCAATTTAAACCATAACATAAACAAAAATTTTCACAGTAGTGCCTCCCATTCTTTCAAATGCAATCTTTGGCCCTAAAATTTGGAAAGCTGGCTAATTTGGTGACTATTTGGTGCTAATAAAAGGCACCAGATTTGGTGGCTAAAGAATCCTCAAACCTTGGGATTCTCTCTTGAAGCTAGTGAAGCATCGTTAGTGCCGCTGCACTGAAGGACTGAAGAGTAAAAGCACTATTTTCAAAATATTTAAGGGTACTTCTTTAGGCTTCAGTTCCTTGGTCAGAAAAACGATGTAGCCAATCTGACAAAATGATTTCTGAGGCTCCTTCAGTTCTGACATGAGCCAATGTTTTATCTTTATCTTTATTTTTCTGGAACACTGGGAAGGATATGTCTTGTGCAGTTCGGAGTTGAACATTTTAACTTCTTTTTAGACAAATGTTTTCTTCATGCAATTTGGGGCTATTTGTTTTCTTGCTGGATCTGAGATGGATCCTAGGGATTTGCCTCTATGTTTCTGTAACAGACAAGCAAAGAAGGACCTGGGAAATTTGTGTTTTTTCTAAATGCATCATTATAATCATCATATTATCACTGTCATTGTCACCATCATCATCATTCTCATTTTGTTTCCTCTTTTTTTTTCCCTCCAGATTTAATCTAGGAGGCCACAGTAACTTGAGTTAAGAATTTTTAAAATATGGATGGTCTAAATGTTACTTGGTAAAACAAAGTAATTTTTCCCAATCTTTCTTCAGGCATGCCTTATATGGAAGGTTTTCTTTCCAGGGGGATTTGGATTCTCATTAATCTATTTCTCCTTTCAACAATAAAATGAAAAATGGAATGAGATTATCAGAATGGATAGCCTTGTGCAGACTGATAACATGCTTTTGAAAAGTGGTTTACAGTTGACATCAGTTAAGCTCGTTGGGCCCAAGTGTCTCAGGTCTGCTATGTAGGACCTGGACTTCAATCCCAGCTTGGACACAAATATGCTTTATTGGCTACAAATGCCTCTCAAGCCAATTGGAAGAATGGATGAATTCCTAGTGCAGTAAGCATTATGTCATCTGTGGAACTATAAATATCCCTTTGCCATATCTTATTGAACACTTATACAAAGATGTTTTTTGGGCAGTATGCTTCTTCCATAACCTAGATATAAAAAACTTTATACTCACACATTTTTACACATACTATGAGAGTTATGTAGTGTAAAGTGAACAATTTAGGTATTTTAAATGTGATGAATCTTCCTTTCTGCTCTTCGACATACATAATTATTGGATTCAATTGATTCTTATGGAAGGATTTTTTAACAATCTTAATGGAGTGGAAAGTCCTGTTTTTTGCAATTACAAGAAAAATGATAGTTAAATAACTTTGAAGTAAAAATAATCCTCTCAAAGCAGGTTTTCAGAAAGTATAGAGTACTTTAGGAAAGCAGCAAGCTGACAAAAACCTATTTTATAATATCACTTCACTGTCATGAAGACTCTAATTCTCCTTAGAAGTGAGGTTATCAGAGGTGACAGAATCCATGCTGTGGCAGATATGACTGAGATATAGGTGTTGCCCCCATAGATTAATTAAAAGTTGCTTGATCACGCCTGACACTCTTCATCTTTGTGCAGTAAATTTGAAGGGCACTGCCCTCTGCTCCTGTCCTTTTAGTAAGAGTGGAACCCACAAGCCATTTGGAGAAGTTCTATACTGAGCTACAAACTTAGTTCTTGTTAAATTTTAAAGCTGGTGATGAGTTGGTCTTTTTTCTCACAACAGTGATGTACCAAGAATAAAAAGTAGCCAGGGAACTAACTCAGTGCAGACTCCAAAGCTTTATCGCAGAGTACTGACTCAGTGGCTCTCAGGTGGGGCCTGGGGACATGGCATATTTGGAAACAATCTCACAGGTGGTTCTAGTGAACACATTGGTGGTCTAAATTTTGATAATCACTGGCGAAGACCATGCTATAGGTTCAAATGGAAGAATTAATCACAGAGCTGCAGGATTGTACTTAAATTCAAGAACTCCATTCTTCATAGCTCCTGCTACATCTCCAGGCACATGACCATGCTCAAATCCATTTTCCTCGTTGCACTCAAAGTTTCAAATTCTGGAGAGAAGGGACCAGTTCAAAATCACAGAGCATGAGCAGCAAAGGAATCCAGCCCTCTGTACATAGTGACAGACTGCTCCCTGTGGCGGGAGGATCTTTTGCATTGAATACTCTCAGGCATATGCAAAGTTAATAAGCAAGGTAAGAAGTGACTGTGGTTGTCAACTCCTCAGTCCTCACACTTGCTCTCTTTTCATCTGTCCACTGTTCTTCTGCCCAGAGCCCACAGGGAAGAGCTTTCTGGGCTAGCAGTCCCACTCAGTACCTCCTCACCACTTGGGGTCATTCTTTGAAAGCGTTGCCTAGGAATTGCAACCTTAGATTTATTCTAGAAGTCTAAATGTGGCACAAAGATTCCCTGATGTGGCACAACAAGTACCTAAAGGCACTCACAACACAGCCACTCTATCAGGTAGGACCCACGTTGGCTGTACTTTTGCAGTTTCTGCTGCGATGTCAAGTAAACAGAGCCCGACTAGCTCCCTGCCCTGGACCCAACAGACGCTCTGCAGTCAGCAAAGTGGAATCCAAGACCAAGGGCTTTCTTGTTAGGCCACTTGTCTGATACAGTAGATACCTTGTTTTGCAGACCGAATCCAGTTGTGTTGACCCAGAAAATTAATAATAAAATAAAGGCAACTCAGAAGTGATGTTCCAGAGTGTGGCTGAGAATAAGGGTTTTAAAAGGTTTTAAGCTACTCTAAAAGGTATTTCATTGTTTCCTTTACAGTAAGATGAGGAGAAGATACAACTAGATACAAGAGTCAAGCTTTCTCTTTGGATCATTTCTTGGTGAGGTGTTTGTGAGTCTTCACAAATTCTCACAGTACACTCAAGTGAAAAACAAACTTGTTTCTCTATCCTAGGCAGTAATTCTAAAAGAGAAAAAAAAAAAAACTACTTTGGAAACCTAGCAATTAATTGTCAGGTTAATTAGAAGATTTGGTAACAATTTTTATTCAATTTGATAAATACATGCATTATTCAAAATAACCAAGGAACCACAATTCTCCATTCTACTTTTTGCTTCACATAACTTTGTAAAAGAATTTAAAGACTAAATGTCTTTCTCCCTTTTTCTCTTTGTGGGCTGTGTGTGTGTGTGTGTGTGCGTATTTGTATAAGACTAAACCACTGAAGAGATTTGCCCAAGGTTACATAATGGTTTTTTGCCATTTGCTTTATTGTTTTCCCTCAAATCCTCTTTTTGTATGTAGTAAGCAAAGGAAGGGAAATGACGCTGGCTTCCAAATTTCATTATAAAAGCTTCCATTTAAAACAAAACGTATTGCGTATTCTAATTGCAACCAGAGTCAGTGAGGGCAGTGGTTTTCAATCTTGTAAGAACTGCGGGGCTGCCCAAAAATGAGGCTGACTTTAATGGGTGCTGCTGGCCTCCAACTAGGCTGTGAGTTACAAGGCATTTTCAGAAAATAGTTACACAGTGCAAAACACAAACACATTTAAATTTTTTTTTTGTTAACAAAATGCATGAAATTTTCTTAACCAAAAAATTATGGTAATAGTTCTGTGTCATAATAGTAAAGTGTTCTGCTTTTTCCAAAGTCAAAATTTGAGTTTGTGCACACAAAACTGTTAGAAAAGCAAAATCATAACTGTTAAAACTTGCACTGTTATTTTTTCAATGCTGATATTGTTATTGTTGCTTTAAATCTGCTTAAGGACATAAGCATGGCTTCCATCCCTTCCGTAGGTGTAAAGGAATTCAATAAATTTTCACCATGAGAGTAATGACAATTGATGTTTCGTGAAAGCTTTTCCGTGCCAAGCCTGGTACCAAACACTTTATAAGCATGGATTTATGTGATTCTGCTGGACAGGAAGAAATTAGCATCTCTTTTTTGCAAAGGAAAAATTAGCCTTAGTTAAGAACTTGCCTGAGGTCAACCTGGTTGGACAGTAGAGGAAGCAGGGAGTCCAGCACTGAGGCATGGGCAGAGGACTTTCTTCTGATTCATATTGAGGCTGTGAGCTTCCTAATAGTTTTCCCCATCACTAACACTAATTTAACAAAGGAAACTTGGAAAATATAATTAAAAATATGGAACTCCATTAAATTAAATTCAAAATCTATTTTACCCATGCCCATGAAATTTGTAGAAAGCACCCAGCTCCTGAGGAGTTATTATGCAGCTCTTTGAACTTTAATTACTCCCAGGACTGTGATCTGCAAGACAAAGCAAAATAGGCTGCAGAGCAAAGTAGAAGTTGAGCAAAGGAAAGAAATCCTAGCATGCTTTTTTCTTGCCCTCTCCTTCCATTTTTCCTTTCCTCTAGGCATTCTTTATCCAACAAAGACACGCTTCATAGGCAAAGAATACAGGGCAAGGAAGTTGAAATGATAATCTTGCTGAAAATGTTTCAAGGCATATAATTGAAACTTTTGACTACAGCTTGACAATTCTTTGAGTAGTGCCCAAATATAAAGCTAATATTTTAAGAATACTAGGACTAGTAGGTGACAGAGCATATGCTTAGCATGTGCAACAACCCAGGAGAAAGAAAGAAAGAAAGAAAAAAAGAAAGAAAGAAAGAAAGAAAGAAAGAGAGAGAGAGAGAGAGAGAGAGAGAGAGAGAGAGAGAGAGAGAAAGAAAGAAAGAAAGAAAGAAAGAAAGAAAGAAAGAAAGAAAGAAAGAGGCAGCTAAGCAATATTAATTCATCTTATAGATTCATCCCTTTGTTGGGATAGACCAGTCAACCTGTAGCTTTTCTATTAGTCCACTCAGGAGCAGGTTTGGGCCTCTGAATAGACCTTCTCCTTTTCTATCAAAAATACTCACCAGCTATATACAAACAAATCTAGAGACAGACAAATCTGGAGTCTCTTCTTGAGGCTATAAATAAAGTTATTTTTCCTGTTAGACTCATTACATTTACAGTGGTCCACTGGGGACATCAATTTTTCTAAAACAATTTCCTTTTATATATGTGGAGTTGAAAACTTTGACTAACAGCTCTCATGCCTGTTCCAAGATTTTTCACAGACTTGCCATACTTAAAAGGCTCGCTCCATACAACTTCAAAGATGGGACTAATACAGGGTCCCTGTTTAACATTTGTACAATACTAAATGACAGGATTCCTTTCCCTTAATATGAAGAGGCAATTGACTATGATTTCATATTCACTTTTAATTTTGGATCCAGATGAATGTGTAGGTAAAAGGTGCTTTTCAAAATTGTGTCAAATAAGTGTAAGGACTTTTTTTTTTTTTTGGTGCTGGGGATTGAACTCACGACCTTGCGTTTGCCAAGCAGGCACTTAAACTACTGAGCCAAACCCCCGGCCCGGTGTAAGGACTTTAATTACAAATAAAATATTTGATATGTTTCTGGTCATAAAAGGAATCCTCAAAATTAAAATTTCTTTTTAAATTCCCTCTTTTAATGTTTCTTTATATACACAGCAGGAAAACAAAATATCATTGTGGATTTTTAAAATATAATGAAGAAAACTGATCTTTTTAGTTTTTCTGATATGCATAGACTATATATATATATATGTATATATATATGCATATATAAAGACATGCACACAGTTTTGATTCTTCATATGTATGAATGGACACATTTTCAGCTCAAGTAGCAACAGTGACCTCTAGTGTGTCTTTTAAATTTTCTCACTGTACAACTTCAACTCATTGTTTCTTTAACCTCTAGGGCATTATTTAGCCAAAATTTCCCAGTTCATATTTGGTCTAAGTTCTGTATTGATCTGTATGCTGATGACTGATTTTTGAGAGGTTGTCTTTGATCCTGGAAATGTATGATAAAGTAATTGTACCTTCATTAATGACTGTAATTATAGTACGTAAAGCTGTCATTTAAATGAATCATCACCCCCTCCCCCCGCAAGAAAAGGTTGGTTTATTTGCAACTTGAAATTTAACTTTGAATAACTCAGAGCACTACACCACAAGCATCCACATGTAATCATGTACGATTTGCAAAAGCATTCCCTTCCCTTTGATGGTACCTCCTGGTTCTTCTTATTAAAATTAACTTGAGAGGAAAGCAAGCAAAAGATTCTGTGTGATGGGCAGCGCAGTTTTTCAGTTTTGGGGATTCTGCCCTAGACATGTGCCGACGGAGTTGTGGAGCTCCTGCAGCTTGTGTCAGCACTTCTGTTCCAAGTTCCTCTTTTCAGGAGTTTATAACATACCAATAAAATTTATTATGGACTTGGACTTAGCATACAGGAGCCTGGGCAAGCATTGTAAAGTTTGCCCTCCCCACCCCCACCCCCCCTTCAAGGAAGTGTTTGAATTTGTTGGGTCCTGTCTCCCTTAAAGAAATTTCAAAATAAAAGTCGTTTCTCCTCTGGTCCAATGGCCTGGCTTCCCCTAAGCCTTGGCGGCCTGTGGTCTGTCAGAGACCAGTTGAAAAAGGCACTCTGTCTGTCCTTTGGTAAACTCTTTTAGGATGAGTTAAAAAAGGGGAAAAGTCATAAAGGAGTAAATGTTTCCTGTAAATGAAAGAGGACTTTAGAATTGTAATTGTTGGAAAAGATCCTCCAGGGCAGGCAAGGGAGACATGAAAAAGTATTCAGGATTGTTTCCTATAATTGGATGATCTTCAGTGCCCTCCAACAGCTGGGCTTGTTGGCAAACAAGAAGCTACATGTGGAAAACATGCTCCAGTCTGTGTAAACTAAGCAAGGCACAAAAGCCAGCATCATCTCCAGGTTAAAGAATAAAACAAGATGTGAAGAGCACAGATCTCTAGAAAATCAGGAAGAAGGCTGAGAGTGTGTGGTTTACGTGCAAGTAAGTCTATTTTTAATATAGTATATACAAAACATAATGTACCCATTTATACTTATACCCATTTATACCAATTGTGCCTGTCTCCTTTTCTATTGTCTTCTTATCACCCATGAAATTCTGTGTGTCACTGATAATTCTGAAATGACTCTTATTCAAAGAACAAATGTTGATGAACCCATAGGAAGAAAGTAGTTAAAGCCATGTGTAACTCAGTAAAGAATTTCGGAGTTTAAAGGCACAGGAGAGCACTGATTGTACAACCTGTTTCATTTGCAGGTGAATAGGATCCAGAATATTAACTTACCCATGGTGAGTCTGAGGCACGGCAGTCAGCATGGAGTACCAACCTGATAGCCTTTGGGATCTGCCCCAGGATTGGTAGGCATGTTTCTTGTTATGCCTGAGTGAGTCATAACAGGGTAAAGGCATTGGGCTCAGTGTATGGTCCGTAGCCCCTTCCTCTTGGACACTGTCTGCTTTGGTTCCCAGCAGCCATCAATTAAGTGGCTTTCTTGCTTTGCACTTTCTCCCATGAAGTTTCTGCCTTGGACCCAGATGACCAAGGATTGAATTTCCATAAAATGCAAGCTAAATTAATCCTCTTGGCATTTAAATTATGGGTGTTGGTATTATGTCCCAGCAACAGGAAATCTGACAGATATAAGAGGTAATATTCAACTAGGACACACAATATACCCTCACAGGTTGTGAATGGCCAGTGTTCAGGCTAGCCTGGTCAATAGTTCTTGGCCACTTTTGAATATTGCTCTACCTGTGGTTAAGTAGTGAATTTATGGCATAGAAAAACCCTATGTCCTGGGTTTTTCTGCTGGTTGTCAGAAATGATTTATAACTTGATATTTCTACCATAAACTTTCATAACTAGTGATTAGCTAACTGCTTGGCCAGATCAGACCCAACTAATTAGCAACTAACTAGCCTCTGTCTGTTATATAAAACCCACAGAAGGATGAATTGTAGTAGCTACTCACCAGGCCATCTGAGCACTCCTAAGAGTAGGTAAAGCACTTGTGAAAGATTAGAAAAAGTTGCAAAAAATGTGGACAGCTTTTTCTGGCAGTCAGTCTGTTTTGCAAGTATGAAGTTTTCACACAAAAACTCAAACTGAAAGTCATAAAAGCACTTTATGGAGATGGTTCATCAAAAAAGATCTGTGGAACTCTAGAGCTCCCAAACAAGAAGGAGGAAGCATGCCCGCCTCCCCATCAACACATAGGAAGTCAATGTGCATTAGAAGAAATGTTGACGTACAGCATCATTTTAAATCATTCTCCACTTGAAGTAACTTTGAATGAACTGGTTAACAAGTAGTTTTATCAAGTTCAAGAAGGATTTTCCACAACTTTTAAAATTTCCTATCTTGACAGACTCTAGGGAGCACTTTGTGTTTTTTTCAACTTGGGTGTGGGTTGGGGGGCTTGGTCTTGATGGAAAAAAGAAAATGAGAAGGTTGGTGAAGTTTTGAAGAGGCAAAGACAGGCAAATTTGACTGAGTTTCATAGGCATGTTATAAATTTAGAAGGCAACTGGCAAAGATTGGACAGAGGTTGATAGCAATGGATAAGAACAAATTCAAATATGAATGACGTACTTGTGTCATGCTTAACTAATCAGTACAAGCACAGACATAGATCCCTTTCAATTTATTCTCCTCCCACCTCGCCTATGCTTCCAGGATATTTGTGGACATTTTCCAGGAAAATACACATTACTTGCAGGTTACTCACAAGCCTTTTGTCTTCCTCTTAGCTGCTTTAGGAGATGCTAAATTGTTTTGTGTTGGGTTTATGAGAATCTTTTATTCCTCAGTCCTGAGACCTCCTCAATGAAGTCTCTCTCATATGCCATTTTGCTATGTTCAGAAGAATGTTTGCAGTCTTTACAATGGAATATGTAACTCTAGATATGGTTTTAACTGCCCTGCTGAGTAATCACTTTATCTTTTAAATACATAATTTGGTTGATTGCAGCACTGTAACTTTGATACAACTTTTTTTTTTTTTTTTTTGCTTTAAAGTTCTTGAGTTAGGGATGGAAGAACATTGTTCAGTTTGAATCATCTGGCTTTTGTCAATTTGTGTCAAAATTAATGTAATCTTAATGTAACCTTTCCTTTTCAGTATAAATAACACAGTTATTCTCCCTCTTAAAACGACTAAAGAAATGGACTGCTGATTTTTAAACCCAGGAAACATGTATCAGAAAAAAGAGCATCTTTCATTTCAGATCTCTCATGAATTCATGGTTTCAGCTCTTCCTTTCCTTAATAAGAATCCTTATTAGATGTTTTCTTTTTAATGTTCTTTGTTATTTAGCGAAAGAGGAAAATATTCATGGGATAAAAACAAGAATGATCCTGATTCCGTTTATGTTACTCTTAAGCACCTTTCAGCTCATTAGTAGATCATTTCAAAAGTTTAACAAGCAATGTCACCATATCCTACAGAAATGTTATTTTGCTATAGTGCCAAAATAGAAGGCTGTTTTACTGCAGTATTATTTAAAATAGCAAAAACTGAAATAATATGAATATCTTTCGATATGGAATTCATTAAATAAAAATGAAGCCGTGTGATGCAGCAATTAAAGCAACAATGTTAGCCATATGCACTGACACTGAATTTTCATATATTTTTGAGTAAAAAAGAAAGATGATTGTAAAATTAAAAGTTGGATACAATACTATTTACACATGACTACATAAGTACATCTGTATCTGTACAAATCTATGTGTATGTGTAGCATATACACATACATTTATTTGTATATACATATGTAAAACATTGCCTACTTTTGAGTTGTAATTATTAATCTTTTGTGTTATAAAAGAAATTAAAGCCTCTTGAAAAGGTGCAATCTACCACTGCATAACACACCAATTATTTTCATTCTCCTTCTCCTTCAGATCTTCCACTCTAAAGACGAAATGAAAAAACAACCACCAAAAAAAAACCTTTCCCAGCTCCCCTTGCAACCATAGTGACTATGCAGTAGGGTTCTGCTGGCGAGGCAGAGTGGACACGCGTGGGGCTCTGTGGAGTTGAAGGGAGATTTTTCTCAGCTGTCTAGTGCATACCCCCATCACTCCTCCTCTATGCTGAGGACAAGTACAGAGCTGACAGTGTCCTGGGGATGCTGATCCTGAAGGCATCAAACTTTGAAGTCAAGGCGAGGCTTCTTGTTATGTGACAAACAATAACCCATTTGCTTTCTGTGTTTCAGGTATTCATGTACTTGCAGCCAAATACCATACTGAATTGCTTAGGAATAAAAGATGAAATATTTACAATATATCAAACTCTCCAACTGTCCAGAATTGACTAGCCAGGGCACTTCTCTCTCTCTCTTTCTCTCTCTCTCATATATATATATATATATATATATATATATATATATATACCTGCATACACATTAATATATGTGCATATGTATCTATATTTATTTATATAATTTATTTTCTAAAGCTGGAAACATATTTAAACTGTTCTTTAAATTGCATTTATTTTTTAAATATTGATTTATTAAAAGTACGTTTATTGAAAAGCAAGAGCATGGTTAACTTTGGTGGCCCCTTACCTCTATCATATTCTTTTTTAGCAGCCTTGAGCTATAATTCATGATGCCCATTTCAAGTTTCCAATTTAATTTTTTGTATATGCAGAATTATATAACCATTGTTACAATGTGCTCCATTTTCCTTTCCTTTCCTTTTTTATTTTAATGGGGGTCTTACTATGCTGCCTGAGTGTATCTCGCACTCTTGGCCTCCAGTGACCCTTCTTGCTCCACCTATAGCTGGAATTATAGGCTATACTATGACATCAAGGGATAATTTTTTTTTTTTTTTTTTGTGGTACTGGGGATTGAACTCATGACCTCGCGCTTGCCAGGCAGGCACTTTGGCCACTGAGCTAAATCCCCAGCCCCACTGATAATTAATTTTAAAACGTTTTTATTCCTCCCTCCAAGTAAATCCTTCATCCATGACCAGTCATTTCTCATTTCCCCCTATCTTCCAACCCTGGGCAACTGCTGAGTTATTCTTTTTAACAGCCTCTTGGTTTTCTGTAGCTAGGTTAGTATAATTCAATCTTTACTAATTACTATGTTGGTTATTTGCACTACAAATAATTCTGTGATGAGCATCCTTTATACTTATTACATTGCTTAACTTTTCTACTTGCTTGAGTTTTATTTACAATCCGGGGAAAGAATCTATATTCCAAATTGCAGATTGGTGCCTACAGAGAGACTTTTAATGGACACAGCTTAATTGGAGCTTGGATCTGGCTTGAATTCCTGCTAGGGAAGATATTTACCCTGGAATAGGATGCAGGAGCCCTGGGGGAAAGTGCCTCTTGGTAAAGATCTGGCCAGAGGCCTGCTGGAGTGCAGGTGACCTTCTAGGACACAACATCTTCTAATTTGCACAGGGAAAAGTGTTGGGAAAAAGTGGTGAAAGATGAAGTTGTGTAGTTGAAAATTTGGGGAAGGTTTGCAGCTCAGGCAGGTTCCAGAGAACCTACCAAGGAGGTTACATTTTAATCTGAGTGACAGAAAGTCATTGAAATTTTGTTTTAGAAAGACACTAAGGGCCAGGGGTTTAGCTCAGTGGTATAAGTACCTGCGTGACAAGCACAAGATCGTGAGTTCAATCCCAAGTACCAAAATAAAACAAAAATCACTATGTTTTGGCTTTTATTTTGAAAACACTGATTGCTATGTGAAGAATTGACTGTTAAATGGAAAAAGAAGTGAGAGGTGAGAGATCAGTCAAAAGACTCTTGAGGGCCAGGTATGGTGGAACATTTATAATCCCAGCATTCAGGAGGCTGAAACAGGAAGATCACTGTGAGTTTGAGGCCAACCTGAGCTATGAAGTGAGTTCAAGGCCAGCCTGCAGTGCATAGTGAAACTCTGTCTCAAAAAAGACAAAACAAACAAACAAAGAAAAAAAACCCCACAAAAGTACACCCTGGAAATCCAAAGAGTCAAACTTCACTTCCCAGAACTTAGAGTTTAGGAAGAGAGGTAAGTTATATATGTTTGAATGATGTAAGGTGAAAATTAATCTATGTCATAAATCACATGAAAGACATATAAAATTCTATTGAAATTCAGAGGCAGAAGGAATTATTTTCAGCAATAGAATCAGAAGTGTTTTCTTGATTACAGATTACAGTTAAAAGTTGGGGATTTAGCTCAGGTGGTACAGCCCCTCCCTGGCAAGCATGAGATCCTGAGTTTGATTCCTGGTCCTCAGGGAAAAAAATAGAATTAGAGTTAAGCCTTGAGGAAGAGGTAGAAAGAACTTTTGAAGCCGGTGATAGACAGTTATTCAAGCAGGAAGAGCTGCTTACTATACTATTTGTGACCCACCTCTACAGTACAGGCACTAAGCAGTGTCATCTGAGGTCCTGCCTCACACTGGGAATCCAGCCTAGAGAATTGGACTGCTGTTTTACAGAATGGCCCAGGCTTCATGCCCCACTGTCATTGTTTTCCACAAATGAGGAATTGAACTAACTCACTGCAGTAGGCGTTCGAGGACATACTCACTTCCTGATTTCTGGAATACGTGACTGTTACTTCATATGGCAAAAAGTGAGTAGCACCTTATCTAGCAAAAAATGTGCCAAGTGGAAAAGCTTTCCCTGAGTTATTCCTGCTGGTCCTAAATGCAATCACAAGTATCCTTACAAGGGAACTTGGAGAGGGAGTTGAAATAGGCAGGAAAAAACAGAAGAAGACAGAAGCAGAGATTGGGCCTCAAACCAAGGTCTTGTTATAGATTCTTAAAGCTGGAACATGCAGAAGCAGACAATAGATTCTCTTCTGTGGCCTCAGAGAAGACATGGTCCTGCTGATACTTTGATTTTCATTCAGTTATATTGATTTCAGATTTCTGACCCCCACAACTGTGAGATAAATTATGTTTCTTTATCTGATAAGTTGTCTGTGGCTCCCCCCAAATATATATATGAATGCATTTCTTTAAGAAATATGAGAATATGAGATATACTGGCTTATTATTTCACTCCTTCCAAGAGAAATACTTCCATACTTTACAAAGGTCTTTCCAAAATTCCTTACCGTATCCCCAGTACATAACCTTATCAGGAGGATTGCAGGACAATGCTGGGTGAGGGGAAAGATATTTTGAATTAGGAACAGGAGAGTTAGTGCCATCATGATCATGACTTTGAGAATTCTGCTTTTCTCATGAATGCTTTTCCCCCAGTGAGCGTGGTCAGGCACGAGGTCTGTTTGAACCACACGACCTTCAGAAAGTCACTTGAGGGCTTTATACCACAACGATTCCTCTTTAAAATGGAGAAACTAATTCTTATACCAAAAGTAGGATTTGAAGGTTAAAGAGAAAAATGTCTAAGAATGCACTACGTAAAATGTAACAAGTCATCAATTCAGCAGCAACATTATTATTATTTCTGTGCAAGAGACATTGAAGGCTTCAGTTTGAGGAGAGAAATGATGTCCCAGATTGGATGCATGTTACCTCACTGAGTTTTTGTGAGGATGAAACAAGAGTAATTACTTTCATTGAAGAAGGCAGATTAGATGTCAGATATTGTATGAGGTACAACTTTTAGGATGCAGTTAGTAGAATCTCCATTTTACCAAGGAGTGATTATGTACTACTGGACAACCTACTACATTCTTGGTACTAGTAAGTACTCAATAAACAGTACCTGATACTACACTGAGTCCCCACTGGATCTTACAATTTCTGCTTCAATTCTACATTAGTTCTATTCTATTTCATTGCTTACAACAAATTTAAAAGGATTCAAATTATCATTCTGCTGCTTTCAGAGGAGATACATTAAGTATCTGCTTGACTGAAACTAATAACTAGGCACAAGGTTCCACAGCCAACTCCTCAACTTACAAGGCGATTAAAGGAACAGAACCAGGGATCTTGGAACTGTGGGAGCTTGGGCTTCTGTGAAGGCTCCAGGGAAGGAGAGCTATGTCTGTGCAGACCACCAGCAGCATTCCTTTAAGCACAGGAGAGAAAGGGCCACAGGCAGGTAGGTCCTCCCACCTCCTGTGTTTGTAAGTCAATTATCGTCTTAGGTAACTGGCAGTCCTCCAGCTTTTCAAGGGCCTTTATAGACAGCTTCACAGAGCTGCATTAATTATTTTAGTAATTCCTTTTACTAGTCATCTTTAAAATACTCAGTAGAAGTTAAACTCCAACCTCACACCATGTCAAATGACCTGTAAACAGGACAGAAGGCTGAATTTCCTGTATGGGGGGTAACAAATGGATCATAGTCCAATGTACAATGATTCACAGAAGATCAGGCAGACACATTTTGGGAAAAGAAGTAATTTTTTTAAGAGGCAAAAAGAGGAGATCTTTTATGAAGTGACTATTAATGTCTAAGGGAAAAACCTTACCCTGATGAATTTCAAGGATAACCCATTAACTGTGTCCCTGAAAATGATCCTAAGGGTTTCAGATTCTAAAAACAAAAAGTATGCTAGATGTTTCTTTATGTGGAAAAAGTTGAAGGAGATAAAAGGCAGAAAAAGCATTAATAAGAGCAAGGGCAAATAAGGATGAATAAGCAAAGGCATGTGATATTAGAGAAGCAGCAGCAATGTCCAAAAATAGTGACACCACAGGGATAAGGCATCAGCAGTCCACAAGAGGTGCAGTGCTCAGAGAGAAACCGGGGACAATCAGGTAAAGGCAGGAAGGTTTTGTGGAGGGCAGAGCAAATAATTTAAGTGCTGCCTTTGAAGACCAAGAAGGGTGTCTATAGTTATAAAAAACAAACAACAACAACAAAAAAACCACATAAGCAAAAGAAAAGAGAGATTCTTATATGAGAAACCAAGAGTACACCTATGAAAATATAAGGCCTCTCAAGGAGTTTTTCAATCTTACAGTTCTGGAATTAATATCTAGGCCATTATATATGGCTAATTATTAATTTAATTCAGGGCTAGGCAGGCAGACCAGAACTTGCCCACAGAAGAGGCTTTAAAAATGTCTACGCAGAGACAGATGTGCATCAGAGATTCATTGAATAAAAAGGAAATTGTTCCTAAGATTAAACCCAAATTAAAGGTGGAGACAGTTGGCACAGGTCCTACATGGGCGTAGATAAAGTAAGCTATAACTCAGGTTCCAGCCCTGTCCACAGATCTCTGTAGCTTACAGCACTCTGGAATAATAAAAGTACAGGCCCTAAAACTGCGAAGGAGCTCAAGGCAATGTTGTTAGTCTCTCTTTACAGTATTTCTAAGGCAGATTTGAGAATCCCACTGTAACAACTGAGGCCCACAAAGTGACTTCTCCAAACACAAGTTGCCTGCAAATGGCAGAGCTAGGGATGTAGTCCACATTGTCTTCATGCATCATCTATCTTGCACTTAGGCAGTTGTCTCCTCCTGCCTGTGCTAGGTAAGGATTTGAGCTCATCCCGCTGACTCTGAGAGGAGACGGCCTGGAGGGGTAGGAAGCATCACCGGCCCAACTCACCAGTATGTGAGTACTCCAGAAGCAGTGCTAAGTGAGGTCTTGGCACCATCTTTAAAAAACTCTCTCCCTCTACCCTTATTTGATCTTGTTATTGTGGTGGTCTAGCAGTTATTTATACAAACCCTCAAGAAACTTTGAAGATTCAACATAAAATTTCTACAGCCTGGGGGGGAAGACACATTAGGAAATTATTGATTATAAGTTCCTTAAAATGGTTAAACCCATCAAATATTTTTGTAGTGGTAAGTAGTAAGTGAAATTTCATACACATGATAAATACAGAAGTGGATTCTTAAAAATATTTTTAATAGCAGAGTCTATTCTCAAAAAATATTTCTAATCTGGTAACATTTATTATAAAATTCATCAATTACAGCAGGCAATTTTCTTCAAAGAATTTTTAGTTGGTGATTGGGAAGAACAATTACAACCTTGCAAAGGCATATTTTATATGTGTCTGTACCATTCCTGATGTGTTACTGTATACATAGTTCTAGAAAACTCAGATTGAAAACGAATAGTTAGGGACTGGGGATTTAGCTCAGTGGCATAAGTGCCTGCCTTGCAAGCATGCAGTCATGAGTTCAATCCCTGGTACCAATAAAAATTTAAAAAAAAAGAAAACGGATAGTTAGAAAAAGATCTCCAAACTGGTCGCATGAACTAAAGAATGTGCCTATGATTGCCCACTGGGGAAGTCTCAGAAGACAATATTAAACTTCCACTACTTATTGTTAATCTCTTCTTTTCAACTGCCATTTTGTGAGATATATATATATATATATATATATGAATATGGATTGATGGATTGCCAAAAATTTTGGAGGTGTGTGTAGCATGAAAACTCAAGGTTCTACCCAAGTAAGAGAGAAATCTGAGCATAGTCACAAAGAGACTGGAGGGTAGTTGAGTTTGCTGGGTCTGAAACTTATATAACTTTGGGGTCTCTCTTTAAAAAAAGAAACAAAACTATATATATATATGTATATGTATATATACATATATATATATATATATATATATATATATATATATATTCTATCCCCTATAATATATATATACATATATATGTATGTATGTATATATATATATTATATTCCATACGTGGTATAGAATAGAATATATATCTAGCCTGAGAAGGCATTTGGATTCTTTTCTTCTGAGAATTCATAAACAACTACCAGAAATATAACAGAGGGATGATTTATAAGTGCAACTTGGCTTTTATCCCCACGAGAAGACCTTATAACTCTGCAACTTCCAACATCCACAAGGACCCAAATGAGCAAGAGACCCAATCCACCTGTAGCCACTATCTGCTTAGGGGGTGAGAGAGGGACTGCAGCAAGAAGGGAAAGTTTAAGAGAGCGATGGAGGAAGGACGGACAGATTTTTCTAGATCTGGCAGGCACCTGTACTTATTTTGCATAAATCAAGGGTTATCTCTGACTTGGAATTCAACAGGAAATCTTGAGTCAATGCCGTATAAAGGTCAAGCATAGAGGTTAGAGTCAGGCATAACCAGTTTCATTACTGGGATAACCAATAGTCCCAAGGTGCTAGGACTTTCCCAGTTTGAGCAATGAAAGCTCCACATCCCAGGACACTTGAATCTCACAGTGAGTCTCCTATTTGTATATAGTGCTAATATTTAGCACTTATGAGCTCATAGGAAAAGTACCTGTCTTGCTAGTCACGAGTTTCCCCATCTGTGAAATGGGATTAACAAAAGTACTTATCACACCATTCTTTCAAAATGGAATGAGGTGATCCTCTTTGAAGGATTCCAAAGAGGCAGAGGAGCACTGCGGGCTGATGGGAAGGTGTTGATCTGGGCTTGTGGAGCCTGTCACCAGCCTCTGATCAATCCTCCTTAGGGGTGTCAGATCTCTGCTTTTGCCCTGATATTCAGCATTTGTGGCTTAGAGGAGATAGATTTCATCTGTGCCCCTGAATTTTCATATCACCTTTTATGTTCAGATAGAGGACATTTCCTCAAAGTGCCTCTCACCTTCAGGAAGATCTGAGCACTGAACTGCATTGCAGCATTCTTGGTTTAGAACACAGAAGCCAGGAGAACTCCTCTCAACCTTCCTGCCATTCTTCTATCTCTGATGCTAAGTGCTTTTTATCCTTGTAGGAGGACAAGGGAAAAGAAAAAGGGTTTTTTTTGTTTGTTTTTTAGAGTACAAGGGGGAAAGCAATCAATTCAAAGATTAAGCTATAAGAGTAAAAGAACCAATTCTCCATTAGGGAGACTGCATGGTGCAGGAGACAGAGCACAGCTTTCTTTTAAAGTCTACACATTCATGTGCCAGAACTGCAGGATCAGAATTCTGCTCCACTCAGTGTGAGTAGGTGACCCCCAAACAACTCATTTAACCTTTCCTGGGATTTTGTTTCCTCATTAATCGTATGAGGGAAAAAGAATATCACACCCATGAAGTTCCTGGGCGTTAAATAAATTAAATAATATAAATAAAGCTTTCATCATAAGGCCTGCCTTTTCTTTCTTTTCTATTTTTTAAAAGAAAAATGTAATACTATAGAGACAGAAAACCCTCAGACTTTCTCTAAAAAAAAAAGAGAGAGAGAGAGAGAGAGAACTCAGTCAAAGCAACAGGATTAAACTTTTCGTGTATAAACACACTCCAAATGAAGGCTAGATACCACTTTCCAAAATGTATATTAAAATGAACTGAGGAGGAAGAAAACATTCATGTATATTTAATTTCACTTATGAAAGGGATTCCTGAAAAAGAAACTATAATTTGGGTAGGAAACAATCAGAATCCCCTTTTAAGAGCACCCTACCTGTGTCCTGGGGCTCCTAGAAGCCTGGACAGGAACTCAAATTTCCTGGTCTTATGGCCAGGAGAACTTTGGAAAATGCCCTTGCAAACCACCTATGTGTGTGCTACTGTCTACCATGGTGTCATAAGAAACACTGGAAATGATAGGCATAGAGCACCACATGTAGAATTTCCTCTCTGAAGGTTTATCTGTGAATCACTACAAATCTGATTTTAATGTTTGGAGTCACCAGGTTAAGGAAAAGCATAGCTAGCTGGGGTTTTGCAGGTAGCTGTTGAATGTTTTCTCACCCTTCTTAAGTTTCATGTCATTTTTGGAACTGGAGACTACTGGAATACGCATGCTGACCTAGAGGCTATAAAATACATCCTCCCAAAGATTGGCAGAGGATGCAAAAACACTGGAAATGGGTTTCTCTGAAACTTGAGGAATTTATAGCCATGCTGGCCCCATCCAAATATAACTTTGGCATTGAGGAGCTGAGAGTTTTCTGGAAGATAACAAAGATCTAAAGCCTCTTCTGTAAGTCCAAGTAATATCCTGACTTATGATTTCTGTAGGGTAGAGGCAAGCAAACATTAGATAGCAACCTTAACAATGTGAACCGTGTCAAACATGCAAGTCTCCCGAGGTAAAGAATAACTTGTTCTCTTCCTTTTCAAGGGCTCCAAATCAGAAGGCCAAATGAGTAACCTTCAAAATAAAATAAAAGAAGCTTTGGGATAATTTCTTCCCTTCTCTCAGATGAATACACAGTGGGGGTGGGATACAGATGAGTTGAGAAAGCAATGGAATGGAAAGAAGAGAGAGGGACATGGAAAAAAATAGAAAGAGAAGTGAGCCTAGCTCAGAATGTTAAACAAGACAAGTGTGAGTTTCAGGATTATAGTCTGGGGTTTTTAAGTGTACAATCTAGTTACTGTTTTCAGCTTCCATTGCCATTCAAAGGAAATGTGGTAGTCTAAATCCTGAAATGACTATTGCATAGAAAACAATTATCAAATACTTCAGGTCTATGTAGATAAAAGATGCTGACCTGGGTGATAAATATTAGCAAAGCCTAAGCAGGCTGAATCTATCTGGTATCTACCTGATTTATAGCTATGGAATTCTTTCTTAAAGTTATCTAAGAAATTGTGGATGCCTTGGTTCCTTATGCATGGATCAAGAATGATAAACTTCCAGATAATTCAAGTCCTTTGATGACATAATGCTTTATGTATGTTTCACATGCATATATGATCTATAATACAAAAATATGTATATTTATAGTCTATCTTACTTTATTAATGTGCCATGTCCCCATCATTTGGCTTAATTCAGATATTAAAGTTAAATACTGCTTTCCTTGAAGTAAACGTCCTAATGAGGGAAAGATGACTGAAAAGAGAGTAAGATGAAGAGTTGACCAATTATATTTATGAGCCTCAAGCATAGAGGAAACTGTTTCAGGGGCCCTTTTAGCTCTATCAGAACATAAATGGTGGCTCTTCCATAGAGTCATATAATCAGAGCTTTTCTTTAAATGATTTGTTTATTACTGAATACTCAGTTGCAGCAGAAAATAAATTTGTATGCACTTTTCTCTTGAGATTTCAACTCAAGCCTCCAAATAATTTTTCTTGCTACAAAAGTATTCAAATACTTTTCCACTTTTACCAGATTTGACTGGCTTTAATATACATCAGCACTATTTAAAAATCAACCAAATAAAATAATAACTAAATTTTAAAATACTTTGCATAAACAGTGACAAAAAGTGCAAAGATCCAACTGTTCCATTTGCCTTGTGGGGAAGTGTTGAAATAGGAACCAACATTCAACCTCTAAGGTAAAAATTGTTTAAGCATTCCATTGTTATTAGCCAATGCAACCGTGAGAGCTTTCGCAATAGGCCATGTGCTGAGCATGGCTAGATACTAACTCCTTAGCCTATGTAAAAGGTGTCATAAACAGTCCCACAGCATGTCCTTACCATCAGCTCCAGCCAGTCTGTTTTATCAATTGCTCACGTTTCCCAAGTCCGTATCAAGCACTCCTCTGCTTATCTGCTCAGGCTCATCCCACTTAGTAGGCTTTTCTGGTTCCTTGTCCACCACTGAAAACCTGCTCCCTCATGGCCAATGTCCCATCCACCAAGTTTCCTGGATGGCTGAATGTAGTCTCCTTTCCTCTATACTAGTATACTGCCTATCGGTATAATTCATTTGGAAAAAGAGAAGAAAAACTTTTACCTTTTAGCTCTCTCTTTCTGAACATTGCTATATATATTGCTGTTCATCTCAGGCACCCAGTTCTAAGTTCAAACAGCTTGCTCTGTCTGCAGAAAGCAGTGGGAAGATTTGGAGCCTTTCCTGTAGTGTGTGTCTTGGGCTTAGATTCTAGCCATAGGAATACCCATGAACAGTAACCTATAGGACCGTCATTTACCACGTTTGGAAATGGGATCAATGAGGGAAAAATTACGAAGAAACAAACCCTGAAATTCTTTTTAACCAAACAAGCAGATACAGACTTTTGTAATTCTTTAACAGGTTTGTTATTGTTGCTTTTGGGTTTTTTTGCCAAGGGTAAACAAAAACCAAAGATCTTCCAGGGAAGGCATAAAACCCCTTGTAATTTTCAAACAGCTTACAACTATTCCTATTACAACTGTAAATCTGCTGTCACACATTGCACTAAGTATTTTAGTCCCAGGCCAACCATTAGCTTTTTTTATAAATGCAGAAAAATACTAGTAATAGGAGTTTTGCTGCTGCTATTTCTTTCAAGAATCTAAGACTTACTTACCATCTGAAATTCTAATACAGGTTACTTTTGCCCAGTAAAACTTTTGCTTGCTTTCTAAGTTTCTTTTTAAAGTTGTGAGTTTGAGTGAATTAACATAGCAGAAGATTTAAAAATACGTCACCCTTAGACCAGATAACAAGAAAATTCAAAAACATGTCCAGATACCGGCCTTAATTGTTTTATCAATCACGTTCTTCCCCTACAAATAAAGCATTATTCTGGCCATTTCTCTGCCTCTGTAGATTTAACTTAGTTTCCCTCATCTATGTGGCAAGCAAAAACAAAGGGAAAAAAGCTTAGAGGCTCTGACTTGTGAAGGCTTGAGAAGCACAAAGCTCCACCCAGGAAATGTTTGCTAGATACAAGGAAACTGCTATTTTTTTAAAATGTTTCTTGTCTAATAAATGAATCACCCAATTAAAAGGAGACAGCATAATGCTAGGAAGACAAGCACTGGGCAGCTGAAATGCTGGGGCATGAAAGCAACTGGTTGCAAAACTACACGTCTCGCATCCAGAATTTTCTACTCACAAATGTGTTTCACTCTAAGAGGCTCCCTACCTGTCTCACCTCCCACCATTCTTCTAGAAACCTGGAAAGAGAAAATATTTGTAGCCACATAGGAAATGACGCCTCAAAGCATTAATCAGGACCATGCATGAAAAAACACAATCTAGTCATAGTTACTCAGATGCGGAAGGTAGTGGTTTGAAATATCCAGATAATAACTTCCAAACTTTTTCTTTCTGTGTATTGGTTGGAATGAAGTGAGAATGACTGAAAATGAAAACTTTAGAAACCTTGGAAGGTTTTGAGTGATCTGGTAAAAGAGAGACTTTTCCCAAAGACTAATGAGTCTGGAAAATGTACCATAAGCCACATCAGTGAACTGTGTGACGTGAGTAGATCCCTCTCAGGGATTTTCAGTAATTAATGATACCATGAAATCCTTTCCCTGCCCCACTTTGTACAACAGAACTTTAATGGACAAATTCTGAGGTGAAGCTATCTCTTTTCTTACAGTGTTTGGTTGAGAAATACCTAAGCCCATCCCTTTGTCTGAGATTATATAGCCTGTTACCGTGTCCAACAACTGCAGACATTTATAAATGTCACATTTCTGCATCTCCAATTAAATGACTGTCAACTGGTTATTAATACAGTCACTATTTATTGAGTACTACTATGTGTTGGGAATTGAACTGGCCTTCTGTTAGGTGAAGGAATAAATCAGAGCATAGAAAACATAGGTAATGGCTTATCTTTCTCACTCAGGTTCTGGGCAGAGACGGCTCTGGCCTAATGCCCTCTCTCAGCCCCTCCTGAAACCACTTAGCCTTGGTGATGAGAAATATTCACTCCCACCCCCCAACTACTTTTACCACACACTTAAAATGGGAAGTTGGATGAACAGAAACTACTATATTGCAAGTGTAGCCAGTGGCATTCCATGGAGGAGAGGGAAGAAATCATATCTGTGTTTTTTATTCTACCCTCATGCCTCTGTAGTTCCATGTGTATGGATAGAGTGAGCAGCCAGTGCCAGAAGATTTCTGGCTGACTTCACTGTGTAAACCATCTATCTCCCATACTTGACAAGCCTGAGGGCACACTGCTTCATGTTTCCGTTCACACTCTGCAGCTGCTTTCAATAGAAACCTGCTAAAGGACGCCCCTTGGGACCTTTCTGTGACTGGCTGCCAATCAGTTTCCGGGGTGCCTGCTACATGGGACACCTTGTTATCACAGAGGAGGACCTGGGTGCTTCTTGTTCAGACAGTTCAGCCCCTGGTTCCTCTCCAAAAACCATTTCCAAGTCAATCAGAAAGCTAGAGAGAAACACACTGGATTGTTTTTCAAAAGCTCATCATTTTCTCCTCTTTTATTATTTTTTTTTTCCTGAAGAAAGTCATGTGTTGTGTCCCTTGAGTCTTCCACAAGTTTCACTGTTGTTCAGTATTTCTTTATTGTGTTCTTTTTCTACACCTGTGTGATCATTAACGGTATTTTAATTTAATTTAACAAACATGCCTGGAGTGTGTGCAGCACGCAGGGCACTGCGCCAGGAAGAGTGGAAGATGCAAGAATTAGGAAGCCTACTCTGGAAGGCGCTTTCGGGCGACCTCCTGCTTTGCCGGGAGAAACATGCCCATCTCTAGCTTCAGCCAAACAAGTCAGGATGACTAAATACACGAAAAGCAGGGTGAATCAATCAACAAAGGGTTTTATTGTTTCACGAATTGAATAAGACATTCCCATGGAAAAGTGGATCTGAATTTGACTAGGAAATTAAGTAAGGCGGGGAGTTTGGGGGAAGGGGCAGTCCTAGGAGGAGAGAAACTGGTGGACAAAAACACTGAAGTAAGAGAATTCGGGATATATTTCTAAAGTGACAAGTTCTCCCTGGTAAAGGAGGGAAATTTTGAAGCTTGAGAGCATAGGCAGGAATAAACAAGAGGATTAATAGTTAAAGTTTTTAAACAATCCTGAGTATGATATCTAGATTTTAAAGATAAAATTCTGCTAGCGTGGTGTGTATTGGAAGAAAATTTCACCTGATTTAATTTGCAATAGTGTAACCAACCGACTACAGGAAATTAGAGAATTCTTCTTTTAATTGCTTAGCTCACAATGGCTATCAATTTATTAGGAAATTCGTCAAAACTAAAAGACATGCTGGAGTAGAAAGATTGGCCAGAGAATTATATAGGATGGCCACATTCTATCAACTCAATCTGTTCCCCATATGAATAAAATGAGACTCTACTTTTTTGTCTGGATAAAATGGCTTCAAAACACAGGCTTTGTGTTATTCTCAGAATACTTTTCATTCTCAGAAGTCTTCCGTCATGTCATAAGATAGTAAGGATTCATTTTGAAAGCTCATATTTTAATTGTTCAGTCCTCTTGACTCTTTCCATTTTCCCACCACAAATAGTCATCTATTAAACAAAGTATGCTATAGAAATCTAGAATCTACAGAGAAGAGCAAAGACCCTGAAGATGGAAGAAGAAAGCACTCAGATCATTCATACTTTGAAAAGATGGTCCTCAGGGGCTTCCACACCTACAAGGATATTCCCTGAAAATAAATAAACAAACAAACCAACAGAAAGAAAAAATCACACTGCACTATGCCTTGTGGGCTTAAAACCAGATTCAATGCTTCTGAATCTCTGTCCCTTCAAATCTCACTTGGCCTTGGCAATCATAAGCTCTGGGATCTATAAGTTGCATTATCTTAGTCCTCTGGTTGTCCTAGAAGCAAGAAAAAGAATCACTTCCAAAACAAGAATTTTTATTGTTTTCATTACAAAACTTTCATTGGGTATTAAGAAACACTTGGTTTTGTGAAATTTCTTTTAGAAAACAATGGATTATAACCTAAGAGGAAATAACCTCAAGCAAAAATATTGGTAAAGCTTTAAACATTCCAGAAAGTTTCTATTAAACTTTAACCACCCTTAGTCTGCTTTTTCTCAACCTCTAAGGAGCAAAACTCTGATTAGCTAATTTTTTATCTAACATTTCTCACCCTGAAGGGGGGTGGGTCCATCCCTCCCTTACTTAGATTAACTATTGTAACAGGTGTGATTTGATCAAGTCTATGAAAAACTCTCTTCTCCCAGACAAACAAAGTTAAACTTTAAGAAGAAACCAATATGCTGCTTTCCATCCTTTGGAGCAGGTAAAGTTGTATACCTGCCCAAATGCTCAGCAAAACGTACATGAGTTTGTAATGTTCTTAGAGAGTGAGAGTCTGCATCATCACCCAGACATTGTCCTCAGCTCCCCATGCCCTCTTTTCCTCTAAAGAAAATGTTGGTTCTGGAATTGGCCATGGCCAGCTTGATTGAGTAGGAGTAGGGAGAAGAACCCATCACTGCTCTGAAATGACAGAATGTGTCCACAGATGCTAATAACCCAAGTTGTTATCCTGCATAGAATCCTACTTACCAAGTCAGCTCCTGTGCTCCTCTTGGCGACTTCCAACCCACCATCCCACCTCTGATGTAGGTAGAAGGTCCAACAAGAGAAGATTTCGCACGATGAATAGTAGGCAGGGAAAGAAGAGAGAGCCACACTGTTTCCTCTTACAAAAAAGAATCTGCTGCATCACATCTTCTGGAAATTCTAAGTTCCCTAGGAGCTCACTTTTCAGTCTGGCCCCTGGAAGGCCATCTGATCTTGTGTAAGAATCTAGCATTATGTCATGAACTTTAGGGCAGTTTCATTCCTCTGATGTTGGGGAATCCTTGACAGAAAATCCAATGTATCCATGCTTCCATTACAACACGTACACAATTGTTTAGGCTGTTGCTCTTATTCAGAGTTCTGAAGGTGGGAACTAACGATAGATATAGAAGTGATAGGAAACAAAGGCTCACTTGCTTTTTATCTCAAAGGGCTCATATCTGAGGTGGAGTCTGCAAGAGAGGTATAACAACATGGCATCATAGGAGCAGTGCAAACAACTTTAGAATATTTCAGAGAAGGATAACTAAAAATGGGAAATCCTGTGTATCTGAAATCAAAACACCGGGAAAGTACAGGGAGGAACCTCTCTTCTCCATTCATAAATGGAGGAATAAACATATAAAAGGCTATGAAGAACCATAAGCAGAGGCCACACCCTGCACAAGTCATGTGATAAGGAGACAGGGAAGGGAGGAGCTACTTCTGAGTTAACCCAACACTTTGCATCTGTTTTGCATTCTGTTGGTAACCAAGGCTCACAATGAGGCCAGAATAGCCATAGAAATCTAAAGTAATTTCTGTGCTTTCAAATTACAAGCTATCTTCAAGACAGTTTCAACATCTGGCCTCAATCCCAGCCTCAACTGGTGTGCATTTGGTCATTCTCAAAAGCTACCAACATCTCTAAATTAACCGGAACACTCCACAATTACTTTAGAGAAAAGGAAACTAGTGCTTTCAAATACCTGTCAGAAAGTAGAGTAAGTTGCCTTCTTTGGATATTTTTACATTTTACCACACATCTGGAAGAAAACTGAAAGGTTAATCCAATATCCAGTTATGGTCGGTGTCTACAGTGGTATAGTTGATGATGAAAGTTAGGATTTTTTATACCGTCTAAATGCACACATAGTTTTAAAATTGATATATTCAGTTCAATTGACTGTTCTGTGAGTTTCTGCTGGTCTTATGATCATAGTATTATCTTTCATAATTATTATAGCAGTCATTCCTCTCCTTGCCCTTCTAATTTTATTGGTGTAATTACCAGAATAAAAGAATGGTCTAACTCTCCCTATCCAACAGATGATTCTGTAAAATGAACAAATAAAATAATCAGAGCAGTAGGAATAGATGAGTCGCAGCTGTCAACCACACAATCCCAACCTTTAGGTAAATATTTCATGAAATATCATATCTGGAGATTAATTTATTAAGGCTTGTCTCATGTATAGCATTTGTCACCCAGGAGGAATATAGCATAGTGGTTTCAAGTATCACCAGGAAATGGTAAATATCTTAGTTGCTTTTTCATTGTTGAGACAAAATACCCAACACCCAAGGTTAAAGGAGGAAGGGTTTATTTTATCCAGTCTGTAGAGGTTTCAGTCCATAGTCGGCTGGCTCCGAGGCAGGCTGACATGGCAAGAAACATGGCAGAGGAGAAACAGTCCGTGGCAGGGCAGTGAAAAAAGTAGAAGCAGCAGCCGCAGGCCTTTCTCTTCCTTTTATCCCATACAGGCTATAGGTCTATTGGATGGTGTTACCCACGCCCAGGATGGGGCTTCCATTTACCCACACCTAGAATTATGCTACATCAAACAATGGCTAATCTAGCTATTGAGCACCCTATCTAGTATCATGCACCTGTGATTCAGCCTCCCCCGCTCCCTCAAAGCCCCACCTGGGAGTGCATGAGGCTTTGGGAAACATTTTACACATAAACCGTAACAGTGAATGTGCTTCTATAATTTTTGGTCACCAAATTACAATGAAAATACAGCATGTTTATGAACTGAGTTTCAACTGTGTATATCCGCACATAAGTTTCACTGGTGTTAGATAAGTAAATGCACAAGACAACATTTAAATTTCTTTTAGTCTCACTTCCTTGGTAAGCCCTCAGGACCATCGGTCTCGTTAATCAGCACCTCAGACTCTGCCAGTCAGTACCCTGTGCTCTCTGAAACCGTTTTGTTTATTGTTTTCTTTTGCTTACTCCTTTTAATAGAAAGTCAATGTTCTGACAGGGATTGTTTTTTTTTCACTGTATGTCTCCAGTTCTGAAACTAAGAAATCAAATACAGAATCCTGGCTGAGAATGCTGCCATTTGCATAAAGCAAAAGAAATGCAGGCTGGAACTTACCTGCTTGAATTGTATGAAAATATCTCTAAGACCATGAGGATGATGGTTATTGTTCTGAATGCCAGAAAAGAGAAGATTTTCACCAGATATTCTTTTACACCTTTTTAAAAAAGTTATATTTTTGCTTCTTAGATTTTGATTGTATCTTGAGTTAGTGATTGTATAAACTTCAAAACTACAGGATTAACACTTTTTAAAAATGATGCACTCCATTTTCAAGACTGGAGCTTAGATGCCTCTTAAGGATGCAATCATGTTCATACTGTTGTCAATCCTAGGAGTCCTCACACTCTTTGGTTATCAAGGAGAGTGCACATCACCCTATACTCTCACATATTTTGCCTTCTCATCTTCAAATATTAGTTAAATGTAAAAATAGTAAAAGGCTGTGACTCCTAATTCAGATTATTCTAGACTAAGAGAAAAAAATAGAATAAGTCAATTACACAGGAAGGTTGAAATTGCATAATTAAGAACATTCATGATGGTTTTACTGAACAGCATTAAAACAGCCCATTTTCCAATCATTCATTGCTTTTATTGGACACTGTTCCAACTTAATAGAATAGTTCTTCTTAACGCTGTTAATTTCTGGAAAGACTCCAACACAAATGAAATCTTGTTACTCATGTTCTGGGAATACAAGTTGGGAAAGAGTTGAGATGGAGCACATGGGGGAGGCCTTGCTGAATATTAGTTTTACCCTAAAATCAGACAGGACGTCTTATGCCTCATTATGAGCTAGTCCGTTTATCTCAATACTTCTCCCCAGCCTTTAGAATCATTTTCTATCACACTGAACAAGATTTAAGCAGCCAACTCTGAGAAAAAAGGAGAGAAACTAAAACTATTTCTTGTTTTTTACTGTCTACTTCCTCCACACAAAAGAGTTGTGCATGGGTGATTTTCGTTCATATAATGATCTCAAATAATTATAAGATGAAGGAAAGGCTATTAATAATGCCACTATTGTTATGCATTGGTCCAACAGTTTATCTCAGAAGCCACGGTTTTTTGGGGCTGTGTCTGGGTCACCCTTGCACAGTGGGTCAAGAATGGCTCTTGATATCACTGTTCTTTAAGTGTCCAAACAGGAATCATCAGATCCCTCATCTTGCATATTAGACAGTTTTCTGCTGTCTAATACAATTTAGGGCACAGATAGGAGCCTGGCTAAAAGAAGAGGGGGCATAATCAGAGAAATTTAAAACTGAGGAAGTTAGACTTTTACAAAAATGTATTCAATGAAATACAATGTATCTCTGGGTTTATAAGTCTGAATTCCATATATTTCAGACATGTTTTAGTATATACCAAAATTTGAATCCAGATATCATTAATTCAAAAATTATGTATATTTTTTTAGGTAAGGTAGAATTTTTCCTTTGTATTTCCTATGGAAAAAATCTGGTTCCCAATTAGAAAAGCAAAAAGAATTTTAAAACCAACATGTAGCAGAAGGAAATAAACTTTTGAGTACTTTCGAAACACTTATTTACTTGTAAGCTAAAAATACACTTGCTTAGAAACTATCTCATTTTACTCATTTAAAGAAGAGGACTACATTAACTTTTAAAGATTTTTTAATTAAAACTTTCCTAAAGTGTTACTGATTAATGAATTCTTGCCACGTTTTATATAAATATAGTAAGTGGAATGTGTATACATCTGATGTACAGTTTTCAGCTGGATACATTTTTCACCCACATCTCAATTTTTTTATACTGACCACACTGAAACACAAACATTAAAAAGACCAAATTTCATGGTTTCTCTGAAAATGTATCAAAAGATTACATTGAAATAAAAACTAAAGAGCAGTTATTAAAGGTTTGGTTTATCTAACCCAAGCATTTGAAGTCCAAACGTTCTTGAGTGTCTTGGTGGTGCCATTGAAGATATTAGCAATTGATAAAATACAGGTAACAAACTATAAGGATAGATTCTAGTTAGCATGTCTGCCTTGGCACCTTCCTGTGAAATAGCAGTTTTAACTCTCTGAAAGCGTGCCCTGTGTAGACACAGCCTAGCTTCCTGTCCTTGGTAGGGTACCACTGCAGTGGTACAGCGGGGCTCCCAAGAGGGCAATATATTCCACTGCTTCTCCTTACGCACCAAAGGCTAACAAATCACAGACAGGAAAACTGACAAGACTGATGGGCATATAAATATTTGTTCATGAAGATGTGTGCAGTAGCCATTCTGTTTAAGCATACAGGTTAATTAAATTGTAGATGCATGTTCTGAGAATAAGATTGATTTTCAGTGCAATCTATGACTATGTCCAGACACCCAAACCAGTCTGAAATAGCATTAGACTGGTTTGACTTTAATCAGCAAACCAATTAATGATCAGTTATTTTCAAATTTTTTTTGAAATTAATCTCCTAATCTCTGGCAATAATTTTAAAGCACTCATGATATGAAAAACTCACCTCACCTTACTACTAAATTACTTTTTTGTGTTGGTGAATTGTAAGTGATGATAGAATCCTAGATTCAGAAGAGATCCTGGAATTATTAAACAGAAACTTCTGTCCTTTATTGAAATCCTTTCTCCCAGATTCTTGAGTTGGTCTGTTTGATCACTTCCAGCTGTGAGGAGCTCACTATCTATCCCAAATACTTTCCTAATTAACAAATTAATTTACTCATTCCAGTTGTATATTTCTTTTAATTTGGGAGATTTTCTTTGCTAACCTGCCTGGATATGTTGGTATAGTTTGCTCATGTTATTTGTAACCTGTGAAGTGACTCCCACAGGTAGAAAATTGCAGTAATAATTTTGACTTTGTAGCATAGTTCCAGTGGCAGGAATAAGAATAAAAAATTTTTCCAAATGCATTCTTGACTGTTCTGTAGGAAAGTCCAACCCTGAAGTACATGACAAAGTGCAAAAGACAAAAGAACAGAAGACCAACAAAATCAATCTTCAGTAGTTATTTATACAACAAGTATTGATGTTCTCAGAATATACTAGCTACTCTGTGGAAAATGACCTCACCTTGACATTTAATGATGCACCTAGATGGGTTAGATAGGGCTGTTCAAGTACTTGGAGTCTTTGAATTGGATCTTAAAAGATAGTTAAGATTTGACAATGTATAAAGAGAGGAAAATAATTCTACTGTGGCAGCATGTGGAATCATGTGACTCCAGAATGTAAAAAAAAATTGAATATAAAATCTCTGAAGAACAGAGAGGAAATCAACTTGCCTAGAGTAGAGAATAGGGTGAAGAGTAGCTGGACAGGTTATGCAGACCAGGATCAAGCAAGCTGGAGCTTGCCAAGGTCACAGAGTCTTCCCAGAGATAGCAAGAAAACTTGATCTTGTAATGAGTAAGCATTCTGACATCATTTGTTTTAGAGATGGGATCAATAAAATGATACATGACTCACTCTTCTTGGTAAACTCACAAAATTAAACACAGACAAAAATTGTCTTCATATGCCCATTCTACACTTTAGAAAGACAAGAAGTATGATTCTAAAACTGATCAAATCTAAGCAAGACCAAGACTCTAGAGATCTATCCCAATCAGTGTTTCTCTCACAGGAAAAAACTATGTATTATACATATATTTGGGCCTGCAAGCTAACATTTTTCAGGTGGCATCCTAATTGCAATTTCAATTTGAATGTAGAGTACAGAGTTCAGGAAAAATAAATACCCAACTGTAAAAAAAGTACAAGAATTAAAACACTGGAAATCTTGGTAGCTCATTAACTAGTTGCTAGCCACATAATATGATTTGTACATTAACCCGATGCTATGAACCAAAATGTCATGCCTTGTTCCTATTGCATTACAATTTCCAACCAGGTTCAGATAAGTTCTTCTATTGTATAATTGAATCTGTACATGCATATATGTTATCTGCGTTTCACAGTGAGACTGCTTCAAGAGAAAAATGAAAGACCCAAGACACATTTATCAGATATGACAATTCTTCTATTGTCATTCTTTGTCAAATGCTACAACCCATAGGCCTTTAGCAAAACATAAAGATTTATCACCCAACTCTTCTATTTATGATCATTTGGATATTTTGATTTTCAGCTTGATGCAAAGGCATTTTCCTTCATTATATACCATGGATGAAACATTTCTTGTTATGCCTCTTATACAAGATTTTTTTTAGGTTTTAGGTCTTTTCTCCACCATAAAATATGAGCTGTCATACTCAGTGTTCGGTTTATTTATCTTTGAATTACTGCCTCTCATATTAGAATTTCCATCCGTTTGAGTAAAGGGGGAGAGATGGCTGCTTGTTTGCCCTCAGGAAACAAATATCTGAAACTGCAATGCTCTTAACAGTAACGGCTGAAGCCAAGCAAAGAACAGTGCAATGATGGTAACTGAGTGAACTCAACTGTGGGTGCATGTGGTAGGTGCTACACTTAGGACTGTTCCTGCTTCTCAGCTTATCTGTGCCCCTGTGCCGTGGACCTGTGTCTCCAGGTAAACACTGGGTCAGGTGAAGATGAGAACAAGATCTGATTTACTGATTTCAATCAGTCTAAGACCTATTTGGACAAAAATTGCCATTTTACAGCTTGAGAATCTAAGGAGACATTTTTATGCGTAAAAATGTTGGGCAAAATATAATCAAGGATGCCTGTAGGGACTGTGAGTGTATTCTTCCCCCCCCACATCTCCGAGCTTTAATCAACATATTACCCAAATTATTGTTTAAACTGCACATTTGTGACCATTCAACTAACTTATCTAGTACAGTTTATGTACTGGCTAAAGGAATATTTTGTCTTTGGTGTCAATACTTCACCCAAAATTGAAGTAAACCTGGCTATAGAGAGGGTGCAATTTATGTTGCCTGCCACATTCCCTGGTTGGGTAAGATTTTCAGTTAAAGTCATCCTCCCTCACTTCCGTTTTGCCCCAGGGAAGGGAGATACACATGCATTCGGCCCTGACAGGTAAGTGCTTGCCACTTATAAAATCCAATAAATAAATTCTAAATAAATATATCTGCAAATCGAAACCATTTTGAGCTACTTAACTGAGTGCAAATCTAGTCCTTTGTACACATATTTGTACAAAGTGTTGCCTGTAATTTTAAAGATGCTTGCCTCCGGGAGGTTTCGTTTTTCCATTGAAGTCCCCTTGATTTACTGTACGCAATATGTTACAGCTTCCTTATTTGCTCCTTTGGGACAGTTACTGACAGTAAATCTCTATTAAAATATTCTTCCATATGGTTGCATGAAAATTTTATTGCAGTGAGCCTGAGGCTGAAGGTCACAGCTGAGTAGCTGCAGTTAAGTATTGCAGTCTATGGACTCGGAGGTACATCTGTTCTGGGAGCTGGAGTAAAATTAGAATTTTACTGTCAATAGCATTTCTCCAAAACTAGTTACATTTGTTTACTGTGGCTGACTGGGCCTTTTCCCACACAGAACCAGGAATGCAGATTGCCAGGGTCTACCAAATATCCTTCAGGATGGAAGCTTTAACACAGAATTGGCTGAACCTGAAGGTCACCTGAGGAGTCCCTAATGGATATTTCATTTATAGTACATGAAAATTTAATTTTATCTCCTCTAATCTGAATGTATTGCTCACTCACATTGATTCCAGCTATAACTCATTGTTTGTTTAAATGCTTCTTGGATAACAGATCATACAAACTTAATTAATGCTACCAAAGTATGATTTTTAAAAATTATATTTCTAGAGCTAATGTAAGGGTACATAGGCAACAAGTTTTCATTACTTTGTATCTCTGATGAGAAAGGATTGGGTAGGTTGGACCCCATTTGGCTGGGATTGGGATGCCATTAGTTCAAGCATAGATGAATAATACTCACCCCTGAAAATCAAATATAATTCCACTTATATAAACATGGCTACACAGGATTATTTTACTGGTATAAACACTGCATTTAACACACAGAAGCTGGGGTCAGCCAAGTGTTGATATACAGCTTGTATTTGCTGAATTTTTTTAAAAAAGTATAATAAAAAGGAAACATCCGTATTACAAAGCTTAGCTTTCTCAGCAGTGTGTCATTTAGCCCAAACTCTAGATCCACCCCAGCTTTTTCAATGCCAGAGAACTGTGGTTGAATTGTAAGAAAAGCCAAAGCCTCGAAGTTTCAGGTTAATGATTGTGTTTTCACAAAGAATGGTGTTCTTCAGGATTCAGCCCCAGTCTTTAAACAAACTGATTTGATCAGGAAATTCGGAAATTTGAGTAAATCTGTGCCAAGTCTCTTCTCTAATACTAATTTCCTAACTTATTTCGAAGACTCTACTAACTCTCTTTTATTATTTCCAGAGTTCAGGGAACTGTTCAAAGAATATTTTAAAATTCTGATTTTAAAGCATAAGTCCTTATGTGAACTTTTAGGAGGCAGTTAAGGGAGCCCTAGAGAAAAGAAATCAGAAAGGAAGCAGAAAAGGCATTGGAGAATAGTAGTTACATTTACTAATGCCATCTAGAGATAAGCCCTGGTGATTCAAAAAGTGAACTCTCATAATTCTTATAAGATTTCTGAGTCAGGCACAAGCATCATCCCCATTGTAAAAATGGAAAAACTGAGGTAGAGAGAGATGGAGTAACTTTTCAGTAACACTGCTAGTAAGCAGAGCTGGATTCAAAACAATATGGTCCCGTGTTTATGTTGCTAAGCGATGCATCACACTGCCTCTTGTGTGAGTAGGGTGGGGGGGAAGGCACTGAGGGCTTTAGATGACCCTGAACTAGGTTTGAGATGAATAACCAGACTCCATCATTTGGCCACAGTCCATCGTCTAAGTTAAATCTCCCTGTATGTATTTTGACAAAGACAAGGCTCTTGCTACTTGACAATGAGAACTCGTATCTTTAGGAAATAAACAGTGAGTTCAGTTTGATGGAGCTGATGAACTAGGTTGCATCTCTCTCTCCTAAAAAATGGCCCTTTCCAAAAGAAATGTATTTCAGAGATGCAGTTTACCATGGACTAAATTTCAACTTCATTTCCACTATACATGCTACACATGTACACACACACACATACACACATCCCACTGGGCAAAAGAGAAACTAAATGCTTAGAAGTCCAGTTAGATAATTGAGAGACATAAATTTGGGAGTCAGAGGCAGATCTCAAACAAAATCCCTTATAGTTTACCTTCTGGTAAGTTCAGGTATAAGGAGCACAATCAAAGAACAAGAAGCAGAATCAGCCGGACATAAGACAAGAGGTTCTAAGTGAAAAGAGGTGCTGTAAGAAAAGAAAAACCGTGCAAGAGAATTCCTAAAGCAGCCCTAAGGCCTTAATGGTATCAAATGGGCAGCATGTTCGATAGGCTTAGGGGATTCAATATTTATTTGCTTTGCAACAGATACTTTTAAAAACTTTTGTTTTTGAAATGTGTCATCTGAGACTTACCTGGAAATCTCAAAGAGAATAGTGGATTCCCATGTAGCCTACCTTCACCTTCTCCCAAAGATAGCATCATGCTTAAGCATAGTGATCAAAACCAGGAAAACGACATCAGCTCAACACTTTTTACTAATCACAGACCTTATTTGCATCTCACAAAAATAAATATTTTTGGAGTACTCTCTTCATGTCTAACACAAACTGCTAGGGCTTGCGGTACACTTCCTGGCTTCACAGTTTTTGCCACATATTGAAAAGAACTCGTAGGTCAGTCTCATTCTTCTTGACTGTATAATTTAGTGCTGGTATTTGAAAATACTGTTATCTCATTGTGTAGCTGTGACATAGGAAAAGCACTGATGACGTACTTTGAGCTTCTTTTAATTTACTTAAGCAAACAAAGACTGCATCTCAGGTTTTTGTGTTTCTAACTTACAGATGATGACATACAACAGTGAAATATTCCCAGGGAGGCGCTAGTGGAAGGCAGGTAGAAAATACCATGGGAGTTGGGGAACTTCCATCCTGGCCTCAGAGAAAGCAATAGGTTTTGCATGGAAGTTGATAACATAAAGTATATCACTCAAAAATTCTTTTTTTTTTAGCTATTCTTTTATAGATTATTATAAATTCTTTTATTTTTGACAGAAAGTAGCAGTCAAATACCAGAAACAGAACTACTTTCTTTATCATTAGCTTTTGCAGCATTCTGAAAAAGCTAGAATATATACTGCTACATGCATAAAGCCAAGAATTGAACAATATAACTGGATTCATAGTGAGTGAGATAATTCCTTTTCTTTAGAATTAGTTTTACTGTGTCATTATGTAATTTTTTTTTTAGTTTCTTTATGTAGTAGAAGCCATTTCAAATTATTTTATATATAGCATAAATGCTCTAAAATGATTATAGTTATGTCCTGGAGAGCGTAAGTTAGTCTCTCCGTGTGTGCCCACTTTAAATCCTATTATTTAGAAGCAGATGCAATGTTACTAAATAAATACATGTTTACCAACCTTCCATGCCTCTATGCACACAGGGGCACCTATTATAGAGGTACTAAAGGAACAGCAGCCAAACTCTGTCTCCACACAGCTTGTGCTGCTGTGCTTCTTGTATTTGCTTACTGGAAAAGGGGGAAAGATCATTTTAAAGTTAAATTACCAAGTGAATCCATCTATCATTTGCAAAAAAGTAATGAGCTGAAGCCAGAAACCTAAGACCTGGCTTTCTCCCCTTCTCATGGCCAGGATGTTAAGACATAAAAAGCAATTTTTCTTGATGTGTGGTCAAAGGATAGATTAAGACTTGCAGGAAGTTGGTGATCAATTGTCTGATAATATGTGACAGATCTTGTCAGATTGACAAAAATGTACCCCAACCCAATAGGAGAGAATGCTTTGAGCTGTGAAGGTGCTTTCTTAAGCAATTGCCTGAGAAGGAGAGGCCCCTGTGATATCAATTATCTTCTATATCAACACCAAACAGGGTTTCTTTTTTGCTGTGGAAGCTGCCGTTATAGTTTGACATGTGTAAGTTAATACTAATTAGATGCATTTCAATAATCACTTAACTTTAATTGGTTTTGTATCTTATTTTTCAAGGGAGGAAGGTACAGACTTGTCCTAATATTTTACCAAAATAATGTTCCATGACACATGAAATGAATTCCAGTCTACTCTCCCCCACATTCTGACAGGCCAATAAAAATAGTATTAGGTGATTAAAGAAAAATTTTAAGGCAAACATAATGATAAATGATAATGAAGTCAAACAGCTGGCAGGCTCCTTGGTGAATCAGCCACCTGACGCTTGCCTCAGGATGCCGACGAAGCCTCCAGCTATGGCTTCCCTGGCAAGATGCTCTTTGGGGGAGGCAGAGGAGAGGAAAAGCGAACAATGAGGAGAGCTGTTTACACCTCTCACAGCAGTTTCAGGGTGGTACATTAACTTCCGCTCATCTCCTCTGGTTGCCCCAATTTAAGGACGTGAAAGGGAATCATCTGGACTTATTTTGGCAGATCAGGGAAAAAGTCAAAGTTAGATTGTTTTTTAACTTGGTACTAAGCTTGGAAAGAAAAGCTTTATTTTTTATACAAGGCCAAAGGAAAAAAGAGGAATAGGTTTACATTCCTTCCTAATGCAAAGGAAGGAAGAATCTGCCTACTGAGCATTTCCTTCCAGTTTTGCTGTAAAGAGGACCCTGCACTGAAGCAATTATTCCTGTATAAACAAGCCGTCTTCCCACTAGAAAGACATTTATATTTGGTGTTTGAGATGCAATCCTAGTGAAACTAAAGCTGAGCTTTTATATGTGTGCAAAGAAAAGCTAGGGAAAGCTAGGTGAATGGTCAGAAGGAACAGTTAATAGTTAAAATCCAACTCTATTGGTTTATAGAGCTATAATCTTAAAAAGATAGAGACATTTTATGATGTCTGAAAATCTTTTATTCATCAATTCATCAAATATAAACATATATATAGGATTTTTTAGTTCCCTTTTAGTGTTTACTATTTGCCAGAATTGCATCATTCCTTAGGGATTCAGGATGACCAAAGTGGAGCTCTTAACTTCATGGAACTTAAAGCAAACACACCTTAGAAGTTATCCAGCCCCAAATTTTTGTGCTGTCAAGCTCAATTCATGCAAGCTGGTTAGAAATCCCTAACTGGGTAAGATAATGGAAGAGAGCTAAGCAGATATGCTCTGTGGGATCTCCACCACTTGCCACTCGCTTCAACCAAAGGACTTCCACTTTGGTTCTTGCATTTAAGACTTTTTGTGATAGTGGTAGTGAGGAAAATTTATAATAAAAGAAAATAGAGTAATATAGAGAGGAAAATCTATTTGTGATTCAGAGATCCTAATCCCTTTATTTTATGTAAAAGAAACTTAGATTCCTGAGCTTCAGGAGCATCTGTGACATCTTTGGTGACAATCTAGAGAGCCCAGCTGGTCTACTGTCAGGTTGTCATAAGAGGCTACCAGGAGGTCAGTGGCTGCCTCACCTCTGCCATGTGCTGCCCAGGATGGCAGGACCTTTTCCATCTGTGGAGAAACAAAGGCTTGAGTGGGCAGGTGCTGCTTAGCAAAAAAATTCCCCCAGATAAGTGGAAGCTGGACTCTCTTTGTGTTTGTTGGTTAGAGCTTTAGGGACAGGATGGTTTGCTGGTTGATTTCTCTTTTTCACTGGAGGTTTTTAATATGCAAGAAGTCCTCTTGTCTCTGCGTCTCAGAAATGTTTGAGAGCTCTCAAGTGGATTCTGATAGCATTTGTCAGTGTTACAAAGGGAGTAGGCTGTTATTACTGTGAAAGTCTACTTTTTTTTTCCCCCAACTCATTCAGATTTTTCTTATACAGGGTTTAAAACTCCTGGGATTCCAATAATGATTAGGGTTGATGTAAGAATGGCCACACTTAATGGGAAAGCTGATTTAATGACTGGGGTGAGACAGTAAGAGCTGAAGAGAAAGAAGAGCAGAAATCAGAGTGTTGTTTAAGCATGCATTGACACTCCAGATCACAAAGCATCAAAGAGGTCAAGATGCAAACAAGACAAAGTCCCTTCAGAGACACAAAAGAGCACTTACTTTTGCTTCTGTAGTGGACAATGGACATAAAGTTATTTACAACTGGGAACTTCATTCGGAGACTGTGTATTTGGTTTGAGAACAGAAATCACTATGAACCTTGGGAAGCCTCTATAGCCCAGTATAAGCTTTTTCATCAACTAAGGAAGCTGGGTCAATTCAACCTTTCACCCTCCAACCTTCGCCCAGACAGTCCAGTGTCAGGGTCCAGCCTTCTTCCCCATTCCCAACACTGACTCTCTTTGTCCCAACAAACATAAAAAGAAGACACTTTTCTTGCATCTACTTTCAAATAAAAAAGAATAATTTTGAGAGTGAGAGTCCCAGATTAATCTATTTGTTTAGTGAGAACTTGGGAGAAAGAAGAGGAGCTTGAGGAATTATCAAGTGAATATGGGAGATTAAGCAGAGGGAAAATGTTTTATATAGCACCTGGGGTATTGTGACCTTTCAATTAATGTTTATTGAAATAAAAAATGCTGACATTTCCTAATGAACTATTATCAAAAGTATCCATTCATTAATACTGAATCTGAACATCTCAGAAAGTTTTCCTGATGAAGGCAATGACTCCAGCATATGTCCAGTGGTGAAACTTTGGGAAAGTAGATAAAGAAAGCTGAAAAAGTGAGGTTTCCATTGGCTTCAGGGATCTTAAGTGATAAATTAACATATTCAAAATAGTTACTAAATAGTGACTAGACCCCATAACTAGCGCGTTGACCCTGGGTCATTTATTTTCATGGAATTACCTCAGGTCAGCTCAAACAATGTTTAGCTACTTATCATGTGCTCATCCTGACTTAGGCCCTGTGGAACAGGAGATATATGATGCCACACCTGTTTCTGACAAGCTTTGCCTTAGATTCTTTCCTGTAATTGGGACAAAATACCTAGAATCTACAAATTAAAGGAGAGGTTTACTGTGGCTCACAGATTCAGTGCATTTAGTCCATTGTCAGGTGGCTCAAAGGAAAAACCCAATGGCAGAGAGATATGGTGGAGGAAAATGTGCTGAACCCATAGGTGCCCAGAAGCAGAGAGTGAAGAGAGGAGACAGGAAAGGAGATATGCCCTCCAGGTACCACCTTCAATGACCTACCTCTTCTTCCAGGCCCCGTCTCTTACTAACACATTCACCCACAAACCAATGAATGTAGTGCCTCCATGATACTGTCACCTTCCAAAAGCCCCATCTCTGAACACATAAACCTTGGGAGGAATTCTAGATCTAAACCATAACATTCTGCTCCTGGCCCCTAAAAGACTCATGCCCAGCTCTATATGTAAGATGCATGTGATTTATCTCTAAGAGTTACCAAAGTTTTGACACTTTCACTATTGCTGAAGAATACAAGTCTCAGGGGCAGTCTCAATCTCCTCTGAGATGCAAGACAAACTCTTAGCTGTGATCCTCACTAAAAATAAAGTTAAATGCTTCCAACATAGAGTGGCATAGGTATACAGTCTCATTCTAAAACATAGCACTCAGAGTTAGAGATGAATAGGACCAAAGTAAGACAGAACTCAGAATGGCAAACTTTAAATCTTGTAGCACCATGTCCAATACTTGGGGGAAGCAATGGAAACAGGAGAACTCCAAAGGGCTTGTTCATTCCTCATGGCATGCCATTTCACTCCTCATAGACTCTCTCTTTGGGTAATTTCATTTTCTCCCTGCAGCTTTCCTCAGCAGACATTCCACATTTTTGACATCTCCAACTTCCTGGCATCTACACTGTACATGTGGCTTCACATTCACAGCTTCACAAACTGCCCTTTCTGGGGCACACTGCCTGACTTTTTAGGCCTTCTCCAGAAATTTGAATGGTATTTTCCATGAGCTCATGAGATTTGAATTCTGTACGCCAATAAAACTTGCACCATATGATGATATCTTAGTGTGCTTATGGCTGCAGTAGTAGCCTTAAATCTTGGACACAGAGGCTACTAGTGCCTGAGCATGGTGAAATGAATACTGGGGAAATAATTTCTTAGGCATCCCTACACAGGTGGAGTGCTTACGGGCTCCCATCTCAAATGAAAGCTTTACAGTTTTGCATCCTTGAGCCTACAAAGGGTGAAGTCTGGCTGATTCCTGAGATGCCTCAAAATCACCTTTCTTATTGTCCTGATGCAAGGTATTTGGCTTCTTTTTCATGCTAATCTCTTCAGTAACCATGCTTTCCTTCGCTCCAACTGTCTAGGGACTTTTATTTGGCAAAAATGCAAACTGTTCAAATCACTACCATTTGCTTCTAATTTTCTCTATAATTCTGGCTGTAAACTATCACTGAAGTACCCATACTGCAGCCTCAGTGCTGGGCTTCCTCAAAATTTTCTTTGCTAGATTAATTAGTCCATTATTCTTAATCTGAGTCTCCTACAAATTCTCAGGACATGTGCAAAATGAAGACAAATTTCCTCCAGGGTATAGCCAGACATGATGGCACTCACCTGTTATCCCAGCACTCAGGAAGATGAGGCAGGAGAATCACCATGAGTTTAAGGCCAGTCTGGGCTACATAGTGAGTTCAGGGACAGCCTGAACTACATACTGATACCCTGTCTCTGGGCTTAATACACATGACCTCTAGTCCAGCTGCCAATGAAATCCTAGTTCCCAACGAAACCTCCTGAGCCTGGTGTTTACTATCTTCATTCCTACCAGCATTTTGGTCTTCTGAGCTCTAAGAAAAATCTCATTAAGCCCAGGTTACAGCATTCTAGCATTTGTTCAGGCAAGATTTCTAAATCTTTCCAAATCCCTCCCACAAACCAGCTCCAGATGTTTCTGAACTACATGATCCAGGATAATCACCTCACTCCTCTGGTACAAATTTTTTCTTACTTTCCCATTCCTGAGACTAAAGACTAGATACTCACATCTTAAAGAAGGAGAGATTATTTGGCTCATAGTTTCAATGGTTTCATTCCATCGTCACCTGGCTCCAAAGAAGAAACATGATGGTAGAGGGGAAGAAAAAGTATTCAAACTATGAAAGGCAGAAAACAGAAAATAAGGAAAGAAAATAAGGAAGATCCAGAGAAGGAAGTATGCCCTTCCAGTTCACATCCCAGTGACCCATGTCTTTTGACCAGGCCCCACTTCCTGACAACACATTCATCTAACCTCATGTTCCAGTCACATTCCCAAAGTCCCACCACTGACTGCATAACACTTAGGGGACATTCTAGGTCTAAATCATAGCAAGTTATAAAACTCACAGGAATGAAAAGACACATAGTCCTTCTAGACACATGCTGCTCTTTGTACTTTCATTTATGTGCCAAGATCAGAATTGGCACCAACTCTACAATGACACATTAACTAATATTTGATCTTCACAATAGCCATGTTAGTCACTGAGACCCACTTATTTGAAATTGAAGTTTATTGTTCATGAATTGTTCATGGTACAGTAAATGGTATGAAGCAAATGTAGAATTCGAATTTAGGAGCTCTATTTTTAAAACCAAGGTCTTTTTCATTATACTTTGTTACCTTCAATATTATAAAACATTTTTTAAATTAAAAGGCATAATGAGAGACATGAAACAGTCATCTCACAGTTCAGGCCATAGATATATATTTGATCATGTGAAATAATATTTTAAGCACTTAATTTCAACAATGACACCGTTGAAGAAGTGAAATAATAGCTCTTTTTAAAAAAATCTGCTTTAACTGACTTGTACATTACCAGGTATAAAAATATTACACAGAGACATGGAGCCTCATCATTTCCCTGAATTCCCATGGAAACGAAATATTCTGAAAGTTATTTCCCAGTCACTACCAAACCACTGTGCCATTGCAGAATTCAACAAATCATAAATAGTGAAAAAAATTACTAGGAAATTTTTTTAGGTTGCCAGATATGTTTAGTAAAATAAGCATGACTGTGAAAAGAAGGAAGGTCTTATAAAAATGAGCATACATCACAAATGAAAACTATAATAGAGGGAAGAGGTAGAGTGAACCACAGTTCTGCAGTTTCAAAATTGTCACATTAAAAGCCAACCATGCTTGATTATCCCTTGGGTTAAAATTTAACTTCATGTGTTTAAAAATACTATGGTCATAAAATGAGATTTGTAGTAGTATATTGTTACAAATACTACTATGTGATTTTTTATTTAAAAAATTAGAACCAAATGTCTAAATACACTGTAAATATTGTGTTAAAAGGAATTGTTGCATATACAAGTACAACCCTTAGCTGTTTAGAAATTCATTACTCTTTAATTTGTTTTCCAAAATCATGCAAGAGATTCTCAGAGAGAACAAAACACATGGTTAAATCATAACATCTACCCAACAATTTATTATTGTTTTTGTTTGTGGGGTGTTGGATTAATTTTTGGCCACATGAAAAGCCAAATTCACTTGAACATGCTCTCCAAAAATACTACACTGGGGCCTGAAACCAAGCATGAAAAATGTTGGCATGTAAAACGTGACTATGAATCACTAAAAATGATACAGGAAATCTACATGAAATATTCACTCTAGAAACAAATGAGGGATATGAAATGCATGAGCTGAAAGAACATAAATAGGGCCATAGTTATTTGAAAGTCAGGCAACTCCACAGAGAAAAATAGCAAGGATACAAACAGCTACAGTTTCTGGCTCATGGAACAAAATGAAATAAAGTATTCACAGTTAAGGAATCCAGGAATCATATTTATATGCTCTGGGGTTTACCAACTGGAATATTTAAACTACACTAGATTTTCGCTCAGACTAGTTTCCAGCTGCTAACTTGCATTTTCATAGCAATGATTACCCATGCACATTATCTTGGTGCGGTTCCTTTGACATGGGTCAAGTATTGGCCAGTGTTTTAAAGTGGTAAGTTAAAATTGCTGTGTCTTCAGCTGACATTCCTGACTCTCATCTCATCCTTTACCCCATTCCTAGAGTAACTACTCTACAGATTTTTGGACACATTTTTAGTAAACATGTTCTGAAGGTTACTGCTAAAAACTTTGCTTGGTCTTCTAAAACTCTGAAGTTTCATGAGTTGATTTTTAAGTATCACCACAGTGTTCTCAAGTTAAAATAGTGTTGTTATATGTCTAGCTTACAATATTAAAAACTTCTTAGTTACATAAAAGCCAAGTGTTACCTAACAAAACATGTTAAAAATCTATATGAGGAAAACTACAAAAATTTTTATGAAAAATATAGAAATAACTAAATAAAGATTCCTGAATTATTATGGTGTCAATTCTTCCCAACTTTGTAAATTCAACACAATGCTACTAAAACACCAGTAAATTAGTTAGTGTTACCCTTAAGTCTACATGGAGAGAGACTAAAGACTCGTAATAGTCAACACAATAGAAGAATAATGTTGGAGGACTGATACTATGGAACTTCAAGACTTACAGAGCTGCAGTAATCAAAACATTGTGATTTTTAGTGATGAAATAGATCAACAGATAAATGGAACAGAAGAGAAAACCCCAAAATACAAACACATAGAGCCAACTGATATTTGACAAAGGAGTGAAGATAACACAATGGAGCAAAAATAGTCTTTTCAATGATGGATGCCAGAGCAGTTAGACATCCAAATACCAGAAAAACAATGCCTGGATGTGGAGTTTATACCATTTGTAAGAATTAACTCAAAATGGACCATAGACCAGCATACAAAAATGCAAAATTATAAAATTTCCAGAAGACAACATACTGGAAAATTTAATTGACTTGGGGTATGGCAATGACTTTTTGAAGATAACACCAACAACATGATCCATGAAAGAAGAGCTTGACTTCATTAAAATTAAAAACTGTGCCCTGGGGAAGACAATCATCAAGAGGATGAGACAAGCTATAGACTGGGAGAAAATACTTGCAAATAATGCTTTTTTTTAAAAAAAAATTACTATCCAAAATTACTTCACTTCAAACTCAACCAAAAGAAAATTAATGACTCATTTAAAAATGGGCAAAAGACCTGGACATCTCACCAAGCAATGCATACAAATGATAGCTGAGCATATGAAAAGAAGTTTAAATATCACATGTCAATAAGGAATTGCAAGTTAGAATGAGGAGATAACACTACTCACCTGTCACAATGGTCCAAATCTGTAACACTAACACCAACCGCTGGTAAGGAAGTGGGACCACAGGACCTTCCATTCATTGTTAGTGAGAATGCAAAATGGCATCACCACTTTGGAGGCAGGGTAACAATTTCTGGCAAAACTCAACATATTTTTATATTACAATTTAGTAATATCACTCCTTACTACTTACTCAAGTGAGTGGAGTACTTACTTATGCTGACACAAAAATCCGCACAAAGATTTATATAGCAGGTTTATTCATAATCGTCCAATCAGGAAAGCCACCAAGATAAATTTCAGTAGGTGAATGCATAAACTGTGACACATCTGAAAGTAGAATATTGTACATAACTAAAAGGAAATGAGCTATCAACATGAAGACATGGAGAAAATTTGAATACAACTTTCTGTAAAAAAAAAAAAAACTATGACCCGGGGATTTAGCTCAGTGGCATAGGGGCCTACCTGACAAGCACGTGGTCGTGAGTTCTGGCCCCCATACCAAAGCAAACAAACAAACAAACAACAACAACAAAAATCTATGGAGGCAATAAAATGATCATTGATCTTCAGGGATTATTGTAGAAAGAAGATGAGCTGGTAGAGTACAGAAGATCTTTAAGGCAGTATCTATTTTGTACAATACTACAGTGATGGCTCTATGCTATTACATGTTTGTCAAAACAGACAAAATGTACAATACAAAGAATTAACCCTGGTGTAAACTATGGACTTTGGGTGATACTGATGTGCCGACGTGTGTTCATTAAGTATAACAAGCGTACCACTCAGGTGTAAGTGTCTATAATGGAGAAGGTGGTGCATTTGTGTGAGCAGAGTGCATATAGGACCTCTCAGCACCATCTGCTCATTATTGTTTTAAACCTAAAGCAACACAAAAATCAAACGTATTAGTTTTTCTTTAAAAATTAAGCACTTGTATGTCTTGGGAAAGCAGGGACGAAAGGTTGCCAAAAGGGAAAAGATTGAGATCCCATTCAACAGGAAGTTGGGTTTTTATACAGTTAGCAAAGGAAGTGAAAAGATTTTATAAAATGTCTGTTTAGCAGCACAGGAACTTTGTCTTCTTGATTATTGAGAAATAAATATATATATTTAAAGGATGAATATAAAGTAAATAAAAGTTAAGGTTCTCAAATTATGATCTATAATTCCCTAAGACTTTCTTTTAGAGGTTCCAAGAGGTCAAGACTATTTTCTTAACAATATTAAAACATTACATGTTGTTTTCCCCTTGTTGACATTTTGCAATAGCTATGAAAGAACAATGTTGGGGTTTTGCTGCTGAAACCTGTCCCAAGGCAATGCACCAAGCCACAGCAATGGTCATGGCAGAACTCTTCACTGTGCAGATAAAAGAATAGCAACCTCGCTTAAGAATATTTTTGATGAAGCTCTACAGTTTATTCATTTTATTAAATCGTAACTCCAGTACCGGTGGCCAAGCGGGACACATACATAAAGCACTTCTCCACACAGACTGTGATGTTTGTCTTGAGGTGAGGGATTTGTGTGTTTGTGAACTGAACTAGCTACTTTGTTAAACAAGCATGATTTGTACTTGGAAGAGTAAGTGACAGACTGAAACTATTCAGATTTGGGCATCTGATAGACTTTTCTCAAAAAAAAAAAAAAAAAGGAAAGAAATGAATCTATCACTGCATGGAAAACAACTGACAGAACAACTGACAGCATTTGTCTGTTGTTTGGCTTTCAAACAAATAATTGGAATTTGGGGAAAGGTATATTCCCCACTAAATGCCTGAGCACCCCTAATATTTAAAGACTTTTCTGATATCAAGAGTGATACTGACATTTTCTTAATATTGTAGACTGAAATGTGTCAACATTTGGATTAGAAAATCTGTAGAGCTCAATGGACCATTATTTTTCCAACGTCCTAACATGATGTATGAAAAAAGGACCGCTCAGCATAAAAGAGGAAAATTGGGTTTTAAAGTAGCAGATTATTTAAAAAGTTCACTGATAGAATTTTAGATGGCATATTTCAACTAAGAAACTACCACTTGTCAAATTTAGTATCAAATAATATAAATAATAAGATTTTTAAATTTAAGAAATCCATTTTCCAATTGTATGTTTGATAACAGATTTTCTTCCTATTCTAGAATCAAATAGCATAGTTCTACAGACTATTTGGAAGACCAGAGCAGATATAAGCTTATAGATATTTTCTGTTAAGACAGGCATAGAAGAGTATTTAAAAAATAAAAAAAAGACGCCACTTTTTCCATTCACCTTTGTATCACTTTGTTTAGTTTTTGTATTAGAAAAATTTCTTTTCATAAAAAGAAATTATTTATGTCTTAGGTAATTAGTTCATTGTAATTTCAAGTAAATAAACACAAGCATTTTAAAACTGTTTGAGTTTAATCTTGAATATAGTAGATATCATTTAAGGTAATGCTTATAAGCAAAAGTTCTTTGAAACTTAAAGTAATATTTGTGAGTGTAAAGTGGTCTTAAGTCTAAAAAGTAGAGAATCAATCATTTATAGAGTAGCAAAGCATACACATCATATGTAACACAACATTAAAAATAAAATAAGACTAGTATTTTTGAAGCTACCATGTTTTCTCAATATATAGTTTTTTCCCTTCTCCCAGGAGTGAGTATTTTTTTAACTTTGCAGTGACTATATTGGTCTGCTTTCCTGTCTTTGGGACAAAATGTCTCACATTCACAATTTAACTTGGTTTACAACTTCAGAGGTTGCAGCTAGAGTTGGCTGGCTTCAAGGCTGGCTTCAAGACCATGGTAGAAGGACATGATAGAACCAAAGTACTCATTTCATGAGAAACAGAGCAAGGAAACAGTGTCAGTGAGGAAAGGGCCCAGACCTATATACAATTTGCACAGTTATGCCTCTGTGACCAACCTAGACACACCTAGAAGTGTGCTTTAGTAACACCCTGTGAAGCTCACAAACCAGTTGTCTTACATTCTTGACTCTGGGACAAAGTACCAAGCACCCACAGTTTGGAGGAGGACAGTTGTATCTTGGCTCATGTTTCAGTCCATAGTCAGATGGCTTCAAGGAAAGATGGCATGACAGATGGGTTGCTCATGGCATGGTGAAGAGGAAGCAGACACCATAAAGTGAGGAACTGAGGAGCAAGTTCCAGGCCTGGCCCCTAGTGCATGGTCTCCCCTAACCAAACCCTGCTCCCAGCAACAAAGCAGATACATACCCTTCAAAATCTAGTCACCTTCCCTGAGGTCCTGCCTATGATCATTTGAGCTTTAGGGGGACATCTAGGTATAAACCATAACACCAATCACATTGATAATCTAATTTAAATGTCACATTAATTCACTATTCTCTTGCTTCCCTTACTGCTATCTCACAAGCATGTATCTCTCTATACCTATTTAATTTTACCTATTTTTGAGCTGCATACAAGTGAGACCATTCTGCATGTCATCATTTGGGAATCCCTGAAATTATTACTTGAGAAAAAGATTTGGTACATGTGACAGTTTTGCAGGAAAGAGATGCTGGTACTCTCCACAGCACCGTAGAAAGCGTATTTTTGAACTAGCCCTTCGAGTAGAAGGAAAAGAGACTGAGCATTTATTCCCTGACTTTATCTCCACTTAGGTGAGAGTTGTTCTTAAGGATTTAATTGCCCCATGTGGCTAGGTGGGGTGGTTTCCCATTGTTTTTAGAAAGCTTGCAGCACAAAAATATAGGCTGAGACCTTTATTGAGACTTTTGGGATGGTTTTAATAACTTCTGTACTCCTGCTCTTTTTTCTTGTCTTTCCTCTTTAGTAACTAGAACACATGAAGGTGTAAAATTCATCTTTGAAAATGTGATAAAAATACAGAGAAATTATCAACATTGCCACACCCCATCAAAAGTGCAAGAAAAAATGTACAAATTACCCTAGGCTACTTGGCTGTACAATCAGACACCCCCATCTTCAGATGTGGTAAGATGTGTTTCAAGTGCCCAGACAACACTGTCTTTGGTTAGTTGTCTTCTTGCTGAGACAAAATACTCAACCATCACGGTAAAGGGAAAAGTTTATTTAGCTCACATTTTGTAGCCGTTTCAGTCCATATTGGCTGGCTCCAAGGCAAGGTGACACATGACCAAATGGTAACAGTTCATGGCAGCAGAGGACAACAAAAGCAACACGAGAGTGAAGGACACAAAGAAGCACACAACACTGACCAGTGCCCACCACTTGGATTCTTTACTAGGGAAGATGGGCATGGTTTGTTCCATCTTCCAGTGTAAAAGTGTAGTTACTTTCTTGGCCCTTGGGTGTTAGGTTATTCTTAGCAGAGAGGAAATAGCATGAGTTACAGGAGACTGAGATCCAGTGAACAGTTGCCTAGTGAGGGTGCTTCTTGTGGCTTCCTGATGGAAACTCTGGGCTTAGGTAAGCAGAAGAGTTTCAGGTGGCAACCAAGTCAGTCTGCGCCTCCCGCATTGTCTAAGTGCCTGAGGCAGCTTGGAAAGCTAAGAGAAGCTGCCAAGAATGGTATCATTTTCTTGTCAACGCAATAACAAACATGAGTGCAGCTGAGTTACTGGTTGCAAACAGAAAATCATGCTCTGCTGGAATCTGTAAGATAGAGCATGAAACAACCCCTACTCTGCTTGTTCCTCAGCACAAGAGTACCATTAACTGTTACCTGCTCCATCACAGCTCACTAGCACCACTAAGGGGCAAGAGGCAAACTACCATTACCTGTGCTTTTAAATACCAGAGAAAAACACTAAAGACTGCAGAAAGCAGAAAGCAGAAGAACCATCTGAATGACCCAGGCTGCCTGCGATTGTCATTTTGAAGGATTGCTATTACAGCATTTTGACGCCAGTGGACATACTGAACTTCTTTCCTTTGTACCATTAGTGTCAGCAGGATCAAAGGATCGTATTCTTGTCTCTGTGCCTGTACAGGCATGGTGGGAGATGAGGTGGATGAATAGGAAAAAAGAAGAACAAAATGATCCACCAAAGAATGAATGAAAGTTAGAGGTGGATGAGAGCCTTGCTTATGTGGCTCAGGGAAGATGAATCTTCCATAAAATAGTTCAAAGAAGGGACCAACACTCATAGCTCTTTCAAAGGCCCCTAGTGAGCCATATTCTCTGAGTTTATCAAGGAACCAACCAATAGTCTCTCTTTCTTACAGGCAAAACTGATGCCGGGTATGGAAAATGAGGGTCCTGAGCTAAAACAAGACTACATCTTCAAGTTAGTTTTGAGAAGAGTAATTAGAGCTGATGAATCTTTATCTACTTCTCTTGTGTTACTTATCTAGTATCTGTTGTGTGCCAAGCACAGTGATAATTGCTGGAAAGATAATGATAATTAAGAAGGTATAGGCCAGCCCAAGGGGAATGTAGAACTACCCCTTTACAGACAGTGAGATGTATATTACAGAAGGCAGAGGGACTCCTTGCTAAAGGGGAATTGTAAAGCATTACTACATCACTTACCCTGAGGGAGAGGGTACCTTCTGGGGAAGAGAGTACATAATACCATCTCTTCAAAAATGGTTGAGGAGTCTGGAAAGCAGAGTTAACCAGTAGGCAAAGACAGTGGAATTTTTGGAAGAAAATAGTCTGTATTAGGAACTGGCATAAGCCCTTTACAAACTTTAATTCGCTTTTCTTTACAACCAGCATATCAGAGAAGTCCACATTCCTGTTTTACAGATAAGGAAAGTGAGGCAGGAAGGAAGCAAGGATAAACCACAGTTAAGGGAGAAAATGAAAATTTTATCCCTGATAGATGGCATTTAGAGTCCATGCTCCTAAACTCTATCATGTTATGACTTTTGTGTCTAGGGGGAAAAAAAGTATAAGAATGGAAAGTTTCCCAGTACTCTTGATTCTTGGTTCGCTTAAACCAATGCATCTAATGTAGACTGGATGTTGTACAAAATGATAATGTTATGTGTGAATTAGGCTCAGCTTCTGTCTCCAGCATGCTAAAACCAAAAGGAAGACAGACCTTTATAGAGTTAATTTCAATATAAGGGAAGATAATATTCAGATATATTGACTGATTATTTCTTTATTCTCTGTAATTTACTTTTACTCCTGGGCTCTTCTCTCATCCAAACTGGATGTCAGAATTGTTAAAACAGAAATGAGACATCTTAAAAAGCAAAACTGAGGGTGTGTAGGACTCAGAATATTAAACTTGTGCCATAAGTAACAGATTTGAAAGTAGTGAGCGCCACGCTAGGTCTAGGTCAGCCCTCCCTCTCTTCCCACCCAACCCAATATCACCCTGTCAAGATTCTGTAGTCTAGAAGGAAAGAGGGAAGATAAAAGAAATCAAAGCATTGGAGTCCTGCATGGGTCCATGATATGGGTCTCTGTGTCAGATGCTTTGGGGAGGTACAAGAGTAGATGAGATTGTTCTTTGTCTCTTGGGTAATTAGCATTGGAGAGCAAGGTGTAAGCAAGAGATATGAAGCTGGCCTGCTACAGAGGCTGTGGCATACGGTAGCAAAATAGCATGAAAGGCATGCTGCGTGCCTGCAGGGTGCCAGGACCATAATGTATATGTGAAAAAGGGCAAAGGGGAGAGAGAGAGAGAGAGAGAGAGAGAGAGAGAGAGAGAGAGAGAGGAGGAGGAGAGAGGAGAGACTTTCAGGTTAGAAATTTGAACTTTTCATAAAATAGAAGTTATGTAAGAAGTTTTTTGTTTCATTTGGTTTCTTGTTTTGATTAAATGAGTCAAATTGTAGGAGCACAAAATTAAAAAGTACTAAAAGTTCACAATTAAAAATATAGTTTCTCTAGCTTCCCATATCAATGGAAATAAATTACACAAAAATTTTTGAGTATAGTATACATATACAAACAATGTGTATATATAATTTTGATTTGTTGATTTAACACTATAGTATGGTAATTCTTGTTTTTATTTATTTATTGATTAATTTTGTTTGAGTCAAGGTCTAATTCTATAGTTCAGGCTAGCCTTGAATTCACAGCAATCCTTCTGCCTTAGCCCCCCCAAGTACTGAGATACCAGGCATGCATCACCACTCCCTGTTGATTTGTGCATATTATGAAAGAGCTTCAAATAGAAGAATGATATGGTCAGATTTATATTTTGTAAACACTATACCTGTAGTGTGCAGAATGGTTGTGGAAGGTAACAGAGCATGATACAAGCAACATGACACAAAGCAGAGGTAATATAATTGAGAAAAAATACTTTAAAACTAGCTATTTTAATCAAAAGCAACCTTAGACAATTTACAAAATCTCTCCTGAAGAACTCAAAACATCTTCATCCACAGTCCCTCTGCCCCAAAGTGTACAGTGATTACCTGTGAAAAACCTGTTGGATTACGGTTTGCAGATGGAAGAGACAAACTCTGAGTGTCATAACTCTAGACTTGGTGGTCCCAAATCACCAAGTACAGTCAATGGCAACCTCCACTGAGGAACATGAAAGCCAGTACCTGAACCAGTAAAAGAAATTAATTACCTGAAATCTAGAAAATAGAGGAGGATTTTTTTATTCTATTGCTTATATATACTTTTGACCTTGGGGTAACACAAACTGTTATGGAGTTAGATACATTTCAAATTAGTATTTTCTGAAGCAAAGACAGGAAATTAGACCCAGGGCTGACTCTTCCTGCTGCAAGTTCTCTACACAATTGCCTTGATTCTGCTTAGTGTCTTGCTTAGTGTGCTCAGGGCACACGCAATAACCATGATGGATCCCCCTCCTCAGAGGGAGACATGGAAGGCCTTGATAAGCACACTTCTCCAATGACCACAATCAGTCTCATCTCCTGGTATTCATACCCTGGTGGAATTCCTTCCCCTTGGAGATTGGCTAGACCTAGTGACTTGCCGCTAATAACCAGAATGAGGCAAAAGTGATAAGATGTCACTTCCGTGATTAGGTTACAAAAGATTGTGACTTTCATCTTGCTGGCAAATTCTGTTCATTTCCTTTGTATTAGTTCATTTAGGCTGCTCTAACATAATATCATAGACTGGGTGGCTTATAAACAGCAGAAATTTATTTCTCACAGCTCTGGAAGCTGAAGCCCAAGATCGTGGCACTGGCTTGGTGAGTGCCTGATTGCTGTTGATTCATAATAAGCCACCTTCTTGCTGTGTCCTCAGATAGAGGAAGGAAAGAAGCAGCCCTCTGGGACTTGTTTCCTAAGGGCACTACGACCACATAGAAGCACCCTACCCTTATGACCTAGTCACCTGTCAAGGCCCCACTTCCGAATACCATCACGCTGTGGATTGGGTTTCAACATAAGAAGGAAGAGACGTAGACAGTCTCTGGCAGGTCACATGGCAGTGAACAGAGGGAGGCCTTCATCCAAGAAGCTGTCAAGAAATTGAAGACTTTGGTACATACAGTAAGAGGATGTGAGTCCTCACAATGATACATGTGAGTGGCTTTGTAAGTAGTTCGTTCTCAGATGCAGATGGCAGAGACGCGTGCAGTCCCTCAACAAATACCTCGATGGCAGCCTCACAACAAACTATGAAGCAGAAGGCCTAGATAAACTGTGACTGGATTCCCAAGCCACAGAAAGGGTGTTGTAGTAAGTATGTATCATCTCAAACTACTATATTTTGGCCTACTTGGTTCCATGGAAATAGCTAAGTAATACAAATGTAATATCAGTTATGTAAAAATCTAATCCCAGTGATTTGTGCACAGAGATCATTGCTAGGATGTCAGCTGTAGTATTATTGTGTTTATAAACTCAACAGTGTGACTTACCTAGATTGCATGCTTGACTGAGACTCAGACATCGGTGGTCCTAGAGAGCTACATTCTCCCCTCACCACCACTGCTTCCTGGCATGATCTCTCACGTTACACAGGTCTTTTCCCTTGATGGAGATCCTTTGAGGAGGACTCTTTGACCTTATCTCTGTGGCATCAATAGAAGTAAAGGTGTTAGCCTGCATACTTAACCAGGGGACAGAAGCAGTGCTACCAGTGTCTGAGTCACTGTCCCTTCCTGCCCACACACAATTCCCATCACTTACGATTTAAAGGAGGAGAGGCTTATCTAGGCTCACACTTTGTAGAGGTTTAAGTCCACAGTTGACTGGCAGGACAACCTGGAAGAGGAGAATGTCAGAGAGAAAGCTGTTCACTCCATAACATCCAAGAAAAAAGAGTCAAGAGAGAAGCCCAGAAGGGAGGTAAAACCTTCTGGTCATTCCCACAGTGGTCCACATCTTCCAACCAGGCCACAGCTCCTAACAGCAATTCAGCAGTAACAGCCTTCATAACCTACCTACCTCACAAAGGTCCTGCCTATGACCCCCTGAGGCTTTAGCGGGACATCTAGATATAAACCACAACAGCAGCAATTCCAGCATCACTGCATCCAACAGCAGGGTTCACAAGAACCTTAAGCTGCCTTACAAAAGCCCTCAAAAGGAACAAGAATACTGAAGTTGGGTAATAATTACTGCCAGTCCTAACAAATGATATTTTAAAGGGATCTGAATTTATTTTGAGGAAGTGAGATGAGACAATGCAGCCTAAAACAGTTTTTCTTCTTATTCCAGATGTTTATGAACTGTCTTTACTTGAACTGGGTAGGTCTATATTTAATTAGCACTGATTTAGAGGATTTGGGAAAATTGTAGCAGTAACATTGAATATTTCTATTGAAGATTAGGATATTTTCCTATTGCCTACAAATATTAAATATATAGCTCTAGTTTTTCAGAAGGTAGTAAATACACAGTGATCACTAGTTACATGCTACCAATAAGGCTTTCAACTTATCAACTTGTTGTACATGGAACCCCCCTTAAAACTTCTTTAACAATACTGAGTACGTCTGCGGCCACTCTCTCACCAAGTTAGTGGACATTTTGGTAACAGCCTTTATTGGGACTTCTCTTTAAAGGCTTGCTGTAGGCAGGCAGAAGGCCTCCAACTTTGAGTTTAGTGTACCCATAGCTGACTTCTCACTGCTCAGACCTGCAGTGAGCCTTTGAGTCTGGAGTTTAAAGTAGACACAGGGATCTCAGGCTATCTCCTCTAAGGAGCATCAGATGGTCTTGCACCGTTGATTACAGATAGCACTCTTTGAAAAACTTACCCTGTTAAAGGTTCTGTTTCTCTTTCTGTAAACTGGGGTCAAATACATTAGTGCTTCAATTGCTTCATGCACAATCATTGAGGTGATTTTCAAATTGAGAAAGTATGGAAAGGGTTCTCATGTGTTCTATCTGAGAGTGGGGCCAATCAAGAATTTTTGTACCCATGTGAGAGAGAAGGCAATTAGGACACTGTCATAAGAAGTTCATTCAAGTTCACACACAGAAGGTCCACAATCAAACCAGGATTAAAAGGAAGAGTTCCAGATGCTTAGTACAGTATTTTTTTCTACTGTGTTGTGGTTCCCCTAATAATTGCCAGTTATTACACCCCCAAACAGATGTTAACTATACTGTGTTTTGATGTTTATGTCAGCTGGGGCATCTCCAGTTGGAGAAAGGCTCTGTACATCTAGGTATGGAGCTGAGACTAGTAAGACAACAGAGAGCAGACACAGGTATTTGTATCTGTTAGGTAGAATGGTTGTTACTATACCTTTGTGTTTAATATTGGTTCTTCCTCTCAAATGTATGGATACAGCACAGAGACTTCTATCACCTCTTTTTGAAACATCTTCAAAAGCCCCATGGGCAGCAGAACATAAAGCAATGTGCCAACATGATAAGTGTAAAGTGTGTCAAGTCAGAGAGCACCATAAATCCTCTATTCAATTCTCAAAGAATCTGATACCTGAATGTCCATTCATCATGCTCTCCCCTACTTCCACCATTTTCCAAAGAGGCATCTGATAGGCTAGTGAGGCTCCCTCTGTGCTGATCTCAGGAGGGAAAGACTCATTAGCCCTGTGTCATCTCTAAAATCATTACATCCAAACACTCAAGGAAAATAGGAACCTGAGGTAGCACAACATGCTTTGCTACTATCATTTGTCAAAAGTTGGCACCATTTAGAAGTGACACAGGATAGTAAGTCCAGAAGCATTCAGAACAAACAAGAATGATTCATCACTGAAAACAGGGTAAAAACACATCCCATTCATCATCCTATCAATGATCCTAGCTCCGAAATGAGTGCTGCTTCTTCTCCCTAAATCTTGAAAAAAGAGGTGGGTCTTAACACAAATAATTTATTGCTAAAGTAGAAACAAGATCTAAAAATTAAACATGCTATATTTCACATTTGCTTATCATTAGGTTCAGTTTTCCAAGAAAAAAAATATCCTTGTGAGGAAGAAACTTGGCATTTGGCTTCAGAAAAGTACATGCATCCCTCCATCTGATTTAGTAACACTGAAAGAAATGAAGTACCAGGAAGAGGAAGGTCCAAGAAAGGAAAAAGTGTCACCCCAGCAAGGGGTAGGAAGATGACCAACAGCAAGAGGTGTTCTAAGACTACAGAGTAGGAAAATTTAAACAATAATAGCTACAATCTACAAAGTGCTCCCCAGAGGGAAGGCCTATCTAAACTTCCCATGAAGTTGAAGACAATTCTCAGTTTAATCTCAAGGCAACTATATATGCATGGTACTATTATTCTATTCATAGTTAAAGGAACAGAGGCACAGGAAAGTTAAATGGTTTGAAGATTAAGAATTTGAATCCAGGTTTGACCCAGAGCCCACAGTGTTAACAACAAAAAGCTAGAGATTTTCATACTTAGTGTTGCATCAGATTTCTCTGGAGGAATTGTTAAAACCAGTTTTCTAGCCTCGTTTCCAAGTTTCTAATTCAGTGAGTGGAATAATTTCACCCTCTAACATGTTCTCAAACGATGCAGATGCTTCTGGTCTGGGGACCACACTGAGAACCACTAAATGAAGCTCTAGTGCCCCTTAGCAGGTGATTATTCTGGTAGAGGGTAGTCACCTCAGCAAACCCATGGGTTAAAAAGAGATCAGGCCAGGTAGTAATGAAGAAACACATCTAACTACAGCAATCATGTTAGCAACCTCACTTATTTTTTTAAAAAATATCATTGCTAAGACTTGAAAATCTTGGAGTGAATTTTACAGTACATGCACAGAGATGCTAACCTCTTTACTCATGAAGAACAAAACTTTGGGAACCCACAAATAAGATTAGACCAAGTAAACTTGTACAGGTGAAGCAAGGCAGAGGCAAAATCAACTGGCACACACCATGTATGCTTAAGTCAAACAGGAAAAGATATAAAGAATATTTTAGGGCTAGGGAGGTAGCTCAGTGGTAGAGAACTTGCCTAGCATGTGTGAGGTCCCGGGTTAAATTTCCAGTACACAGTCAAAAAAATTAAAAATAAAATAATACTTTAATGCCTGTGTGCAGTAAAACCATATATTTTACCAGTATCCCAGCAAGCCTACTAAGGGAAAAAAAATAGAACCTAAACAACATGAGCAACTTTACAACTCCGTGTGAAAATTTGAGCATTTCATTTAAGTTTAGAAAGTCTAATGGAAACTTTGTCATTGGAATGTCTTTCAGAGTTGACTGAGACTCTCAAAAGAACTTTTACTTATGAATGAAAAGAGGCATTTTTAAGCATATAATTAAGCAGAAATATTTCTCTTTTAAAGAAGAACTAGTAAAAGATTTTTTAAAGTGTAAAATGCTTCTTATAATAATCAGAAAGTCTCCCAATCCTGGGTATTATTTTTATTTCACTGGTAATTTTGACACAGAAAATCATTTTCAAGATAAACTCTGTGATATAATTCTCCTTGGGACCCTTTTATGCCACACAGGTTCCCGATATCACAATCATCATGATAAAATTTATACCCTAATTGGAAAGATTAATTTTAATTAACACATATTAATATCTCTCTACCATCCTCTCCCATAATGACTTAGTTGAAGCCCATCCTGAGTGTTCATGGAATCCAGAAGGAAGTGTAGGCCATTTTTGCACCATTCCTATTGAACTCCTATTAGCTCAAGTAAAGTTACTGGTGTGGTAGCGGATGCCTCTTTCCCCTTAGATAACAAAGAGGGGATGAAAGATGTCGATGAAGGGAGAAGAAAAAAATTACATACTAATGTATAGAAAATGCCAAAGACATGTTTTAGTCATAGCTATGTATAAATTTAGAGGACACTGGGCCTTAGCAAACTTTCTGAGAAACAATGGGACTTTAAGTTTGAAAGAAAGAGGGGAGATAACAATAGGGGAGGGATTCTTCTAAGTAGGCAAGAGCTATTGGACACTCAACAGCAAGACTGTTAATCTAGTGCATGACATAAACACTGTGTACACAGCAAAGACCCAAGGAATAGAGGCACCAGTGTCAAGTATAGAACAGTATAAAAGGACTAGCTTGTCACACCAAGTGTAATCTTCAGTGGCAATGGGAAGCCATGGAAAAATGTGAGAGGAAAAACATGGGCAAAACCGCAGTTTAAAAAGAAAAAAAAATCACATTTTATAATGCATGTCCAAGGGTAAGGTATCAGCTAGGAAGGAAAGTACTACAGTACCCCAGTTACAAAGTCACTATGAACCAAACTAAAGTCAGGCCACTGGAAGTGTAAAATACTCTGTGCCTTGCAGATAAAGAGAAATCCTTGTCTTGGCTACAACTGTTATTAGAGGAGAATGATCAAGAAATGATGTCCAGCATCTCAGTTTCAATGTCTGGCCAGAAAAAGCAAGCAAGGCCCGGGCTCATGTTTAGATAATGGCAAGATTACATTTAAATATTTGGACCCTAGCTTACCCCTGTTCCAGTACATCATGGTACCTCATGCATATTTCATAGAAAGCTTTTGAGTGTTGACATCAGGCTGCATCAGAATAACTCTAAAACCATGTAGAGCATCTTAACACAAAAGAAAATTTCCCCTCTATTCCAAGTTTTCACTGAAATGAACAACTGCATAATAAATATTTTATTCTCAAACTATAATATGATTATTTTTATAATAGCATAACTATAGTTTTTTTTTCTAAGTAGAAGCTCTATATGGTTCCCCTCTCCTTGGGTTAGTTAATGAACCCTTGAGACAGGTTCTCATTATTCACTGGTTTTGAGAGTCCTCTACAGCAGGGTTCCTCATTCCCACTGCTGACATTTTGGATTGGATCTTCTGTATTGCAGGATGTTTAACAGAATCCCAGGGCACTACCTACCTGCTAGTAGTACTTTCCACCTCTGGTATGGTTGTTACAACCCAAAATGTCTCCAAACACTGTAAATGTGCCCTGGGGGAACAAAAATGTCTCCTTGATAAAAATTACTGCTTTCTAGGTAGTTTCAAATGAATATATGGATGGAGTCAGCCTTTCTATTCAACATTTATCCTATCTGTCCTGCTAAAACAAAATTCTGCTGTGGGATAGTATTTTCTTGTGTGAGGGAAGTTGAGGGAGAGGCAGAGAGAATCAATCACCAGTTGCCAAGTTCACCACAAGATCGTAGAGGAATTTGCTTAAATAGGTCCCCCAAACTTTCATGATCTATAAGATATGTAAGACAACAAAATGCTTTCTATGAATCAGTTTTTCATTTACATTCATGAAAATTTTTCATTTTCAATTTTTTAAAAATTTTATTTAAAGAGGAAAAAAAACAAAACAGAAAAAGGGGTAGAAACAGTACAGAATTTCAGAAAAAAAATAAACAGTAAGAAATCACTAGTTGATCAATTATATATTGTCTTCTTAGACCTAGTTGTTCAAGTAACAAAATTAAAGCATATAGAGTGGACATTCAAACAGTGAGGCTGTAAAGAAGTTCAATGATCCAGTAACAACTTAGCAACGTGGTTATCAATCCTACACACTTAAACATACATTCAGCCATATTCTCTAGAGCACTTTCTGTTCCTCCTCTTACTTTAAAAAAATTTTTTTTTATTTAAAGAGAAACAAAAGCATGTAAAGGGTAGAGATAATACAGAATTTCAACAAACAAAGATAAACAATAAGAAATCACTAGTTGATAAATTACATTTTGTCTTCTTAGAAGTAGTTGTTCAAGTTACAAAATTAAAGCATACAAAGTAGATATTCAAACAGTGAGAGGGTAAACAGCTACACATGCATGAATCTCTACATGTATTTCTATACTTTCTGTATTAGAGGGGAAAACAAAACATAACAAGACAAAACAAAACAAATTCCTATAAAAACATGAAACCAAAAAGTCATATAAAACCATAGTACAAGGTGATCTACAATGATTACTGTGTTATTTCTTATTATCTTCAATAGAATTGTCTATATCATCAGGCATAACTGAACATAGCAGTATAATTGAATATAGCAGTACACAACAATATTAGTAAAAATAAAACATTGTAGACAGTATAAAACTTCAAAGGCAGGTAATAATCAAACCAAAGTGGATATTCTAGTGAATCTTGTCATCTTAAGTGCAGTTGCCTACACTCTCAGACTTGATACTATTAATCATAACAGCTGTGAATAAAATCTATCAATACAAAACAGCAATCCAACAAACCAGATTCGATTACAATCAGTCATGGTAAAATAGTGTAGGTTTTACAGAGTTTTAGATTAACTTAATAGGAAATTAAGGATGATTGCCGTAATAATATATCCTGTTATTTTCGGGATTACTGTCTGTGCCCTCAAATCTAGTACAGGTAGAATGAATGGAACAGAATATAATACATCTAAGCAGAGTAGTGTGAGTAATGTGGGTTTTAAATCCTGGTGCACTATTAACAATATAGTGTATCAAGGCCATCTATGTTAGAAATTCTAGCCATCCTTCTCTTCTTCATTTCTGCTATGCTATTTTTCTGCCTGTTTGTCTAGTTTTCTCCTTCATTCTACTGCCTGCCCCACTCACTGAGGCCTTTCTGCCACTGTTCCTAAAATCCTGGGGTTTTTTTCTCTCTCTCTAGAATGTCCTTCAGTATTCTCAGTAGGGTTGGATTGGTGGTCACAAACTCCCCCAGTTCCTCTTTGTCATGGAAGAATCTTGTTTCTCCATTAATTTCTAGTGACAGTTTTAGAGGTTACATCAATCTGAGCTGGAGGTTATTTTCTTTCAGGGCTTGGAATACTTCACTCCAAGCTCTTCTTGATCTGATGGTCTGTGTCAAGAAGTCAGCCATGATCCTGATGGGCTTACCTTTATAGGTAATCTGTTTCTTTTCTCTGATGACTTTAAATATTCTGTTTTTATATTGAATTTCTGGTATCTTGATTATTATATGTCTGGGTGTAGCTCTGTTTTGGTTGCAGGTGGCTGGAGTTAGATATGCCTCAAATAACCAAATGTCATTTTCTTTTCCCATGCTTGGGAAGTTTTCCTTAATTATTTCCCTGAATAGCCTTTGTAATTCACCTGTGTGTATTCCTGTTTCTTCATTCACATTTCTATTCTTAAATTGTAGATTCTCTTGTCATCTTCTAGCCTTTGTATTGTTACTGCCTGTTTCCTTTTTATTTTTAACAGATCTTTCCTTTCATGATCACACATTGCAAACTTGTCTTCAAGTTTTGATAGTCTATCTTTAGTTTCTTTTAAGGCATTTTGCCAGTTTTCAATGGAGTTTTTAATTTCCTGGTAGTCTCTTTGAATCTGCTTCATGTATTCTGTATTTTCTTTATATTCTTTATTGAATGTTTCTCTCCATTTTTTGTGTTCCTCCCTTCTTCTGTCCGTATCTTTCTGAGAGATGCTTCCTAAGAGCATTTCTTTTATTACTCTACTCATATATTGCTTTACCTGATTTAATATTTCAGTTTTGAGCTCATCTACAAGGTCCCAAAGATATCTCTTAATACCCATTGAAGCCATGTCTGATGTTGCATGTTTGCCACCCTCAGTCTCTCTTGTTTTTCCCTCTCCTGGATCAGGGCTTTCAGGGTTCTGGGCTGGGGGCCTCCTCCTGCCTCTCTCTCCTGTCATGGCCCTGGCTTCCTCCACACAGGTGTAAAGTGCAGGTCCCAGCCCCCTTCTCTGCTGGCCATGTTTCCTCCAAAGCATGATGGTAAGGGACCTCTGCCCTCTCCTGACTGCTCTTGTCACTGAGGTGTAAGCAGCAGCTGTGTTTGCCTGCCCTTCCCCACCAGGCCAGCCAAACTTCAGGTGCCTTCACCTGGTTAGTGTGTGCTAGGCACAGGGAATCTATTTGGGATGACTCATTGGGTCCCGGCCAGGGGCGCGGCCCAGTCCAAGCAAATCCCATGAATCAGCTCTGGGGAGGGAGCAACTAACTGAAGTCACTGTCACTCCCAGTTCAGGCTCCTCTTGCCCAATTCCAACATGTCACCCATTTGGTTGCACCTTTCCTGTGGTGGGGGATGTCTCATTCCCAGCACTGACCGTGGATTAATGAAGGTACCTTTGCTGGCTCCACTCTCCATTGGGCTCACCAACCCCCAACTTCAGTGCTGCTATGCTTCCTGTGAGTGGTGGCAGGAACGAGTTTGGGTGGTTCTGCTGGCGGGCGAGGATTCAAGCTGGTGCAAATTCAGGCTGGAGCAAACTGTCCCATAAGTTTTAGCTGTTCCAGTTGTAGTCCCAACATATTTGATGAGCTTTTTTACATTTTAATTTCTTCCTGTGTCAAGAGGATCCATCTCCCTCTGTCTGGGTCTCTCCAGGGTGTTTTATTCTGGTGTATGAGTTGTTTATCCCAGGAGGCTTTGCATTTTGTTGCTTACTGGTCAGCCATCTTGACTTCTCTCCTTTCAATTCTTGCTTACCTTTTTAGAAGGGATTCATATCTCAGAACAAAGTTGCAACATGTTCTGAGAATTTTAATGCTGAAGTTACAAGTTCTCAAAAAAAGGGATCTCAGTGGAGAACAAAGCAGGACTCCATGTCACTAATGGCCTTTTATCAAAGGATGCATTTTGTCTATACACTGATCATCTACCTCAAAGAGGCAGGCCTGGGAGGGAGGAAAGTCACTGCTGAGATAAAATGTACCATCAACATTAAATTCTCTAACTTCATCTTTCAGATTTACCAGGAATTGAGTAAAGAGAAAGGGACCTGTTACATTTAATCCTAAACTGACAAGACATTTGTATTTATGTGGTAAGAATATACATCTGCCAAGCAGGCTCCCATCTCCCTTAAGTAAAAGCTTTGTGTCAGCTTTTCTGTTTACTCAATTGTAGGGTGCTTTCTGGTCTCACTTGTTTGACTATATATTTATATTGAAAGAATACATTCTCAGCAGCTTTCAGGCCCTTAAACTCATTTCAAGAGGAGACCAAGTCCAATCACTGTTACTTAATTAACACAATTGTGAAGACTTCAATCTAGCTACACAATAGTTTCCCTGACCTTGCAGAAGGAGGCAGGACTTCATTATTGAGTATATTGTTTCCTATAAACATATAAAACCTCTACAATAACAATCCCATCAGCCGAAATGAAGTTATCTGAGAACAGAATTAAACTCTAAATGACCTTTTGCTCTACTCCGTAGCCCCCTATTAATAATTTCTAATCTAATCAGTGTGGATAAATGCACTAAGGCTGGTCATGCCAGGCAGTGGGCCAGCCCGGGCAATTGCCGTCCATCTGATTCATTCCAGTCCAGAGCTTGTCTGGAAAAGACGCATCCCTTGCTGAGAGGCCACTGCCTGATTTCCTCTTTTGTTATCTTTTAGCGGCAAAGTCATGTCCTTGTAACTGATAGACACGTTTCTTTGTAAATAACTCTGGAGTGACTGATAGAGCCTTTGCCAGACAAAGGCAGCAAGTAGCAAGGCATTAGTCATGCCAAGCCAGAGAACATTGTGTCATGGCTGACAAATTTATGGGAGATATGAGCTCACCTTTTGCACAAATATATACTTTCCTGGTAAATTCATCACATACTTTAATGGCCCCATACTGCATTTGTCAGCTGTCTGTCCCTGTGCCTTGTTGCCTTTGGTTTCTTGTCAAGGATTGTTTGTTGAAATCATCTTACAGCCCCATTCTTCAGCAGTGAGACCCAAGAAAGATCAATGATGACATCTGTATTGATAATATTTTACACTCAACTATTTGGCTAATAAATCATCTTAGCAATGTTGATATGTTTATTGAGTGTCTGCCGGCATCACAATTATATGGAAAGCAATGCCAACTTAAATCTTTGCTTTGTAGGTCTGGATTTTATTTCATTCTTTTCATTTTCCCATAATTAACTGTGCCATGGTACAGATTTGCCTCACCTATCACAGCAGAGAGTGCATGAAAACAGAAGAGGTGACCTTCCTTTGCCATTTTCTGGTTTTTGTTTTGTTGTGGGTTTTTTGTTTGTTTGTTTTTAGAAAAGAATGGTAGCCTCATGGTTATCTGTATTTAAGGTGGTCATTAGAAGGGAGGAAAGTAGTTTCTAGGGTCTCAATAATGTTCTATCTCTTGAAGTGGGTGTTGGGTAAAAAGATGTGTTTTTGGAAATCCTTTGCAATATGTGCACAGTGTCAGATGTGCATTACACTTCAATAAAGAGCTCAACACAAAATTAGCAGTTGTATACATACATATATATTATAAATACACAGACTCAGGATGTTTGTTGATTTGAAACTTTATAGCACCTATAATCCATTAGTTTCACTCTAGAAGCATCATTTGTGCAGCAGAGAAATTATATCCAAAGCGCTTAGTAGGTGATTAATTTGCAATCCCCCCCCACACAGAACTTTAAAGAAAATCACAAGGTTCTCATATCCCTTAGCCTTTACCTTTTCTTTAGAGCACATCTGCCGTGAACTAAAAGGAGTCTGTTAAACACAGACAATAACGAGAATTTTCTTCAAATTTCAAATTTGACTCAAATTACCTGTGAGTCAAATCACATACTCAGCCTGTATGTGTGGAAACACTCATATAAATGTAAGCACTCACTGAAAAGTGAAAAATCCAGCCACCTGAGCTGACTAACACTCTGTTGGAAAGATGTGACTGTATAGGCTTTCCAGAAGCCCTTGACAGATACTCACTTTCTCATCTTTGGCAGGAAATGTAGCATATGGTATCTCCAATTGCGAAAAGTACCGAGGAGAAAGACCAGCTTCTTCAGCCTGAGTATTAGAGGCCTAGCATTTGGGAATGGGAATGGAATTACTCAAATCACAGTCATATCTACATGAGATAAAGTCAGATAGGGCAAATGAAAGGAATATAAACAAAAATTCCGGGGCAGAATTTTCAAATCATTGTTTTCAACTTTTTATGTTTATTGTAATTACCTGAATATCATCTACAGAACTTCTCATTTAATTGGTCTTAGGGGTGGCCCAGCATAAAGGTTTTTAAAAGCTACTACAAGTGATTCTAATAATCAGTAAAGGCTGAGTCTCTGGCTTAATTTATTTTGTATCCCCAAAGAAAATACTAAAGGCATTAAATATATCACCAGTTATTATATTTGTGGATTTGAAAGTTGAAGCCTAAACAAAGGCTTAAAAAAGTTTATGTTTGGAAAAAGGTTTAGAGTCTTGGAAAAATATCCCCACAAATACTTGAGTGACAAATGGGCTTTAGAACATGTTGACTTTGAAAAGTAAGATGTCAATTAAATTGACACTCAATTCAATATTTGATCTATTAGTAAAAAAGGTAGGCAATATTATCCCTATAATTAACTGTGACACATATTCCAGCTCCATCACATTCAGCTCAGATCCAGGCTAAAATATAGACTTTTATTAAAGCCTTGATTCTTTGATTTATAAAATTAAGGAAATGACTGAACCTAACTCATAGGTAGTCATATGGAGTGACTGAGATGATCTAGATAAAACACTTAGCTCGATGTCCAACCGATAGTAACAGCTCAGTGTTATTATTCTTGTGATCTTATTCAACATATTCATTTATAAGCACTCATGCTATGCAGAAAGAATTAGCAGCATTGGGTCTGAAAAACATGAGAGTGATAACAACTGCTACCATATGGGGCTTGTGATTGACTACTATTCAAATTTCTAGAACCAAGGATTAGAAAAGAAAAATAAAATCCTGCTGGAGGGACTTTGGTTAGCGATGATAAAAATAATTGACTTGAGGGCAATAAAATATGATAAAATGATACTAGAAGAAGCAATGACTTCTCAGAAGGTCTGCTTTAATGGGAGATATTTTCATCTTTCTGGAATAGGATGAGACAGGAGTGTGGTGAGTAAATTAACTTCAACATCCTTTATGGCTTTATAGCTCAATAGTTGCTACCTAAAGATAAAATCTCAGAGAAATGAAATTCAGATTTCAATTGAGAAGCAAAGCTCTTTCATTTCAACTGAGATAATTCACTTGTTTGTGAAATATTACTTCAAAAGCTGTATTTTCTCCCAACTGTGAAAATTCTTGGACTGAGCATGTCAAGGTAGAAAACTCGTTGCATGAACCTGCAGCCCTGAGAGTCTGTGGGAAGAAAGGCACCACAGTTTTCACATTGTCCAACCTGTCCCAGGACAGCAGCTCTTCTGTTACATGATGGTACAGAATTAGGTCCACATGACCTCCAAGGACTTCAGATTTTGCTTCCTTACTTCAAGCAGTCTTCAAATAAGAGGGCTTGTCAGTGGCACGTCCAACTGGCAGAGAGTGAACAAGCCATCATATTTGTTGAATGAGCCTAATCGTTCTGATGAAAAGAGATTTCTTTGTTCTTTTGGGCCATTGGGCTTACCCTTTGCTAAACTGCCTGTGGCTTCTCAGTCTGACAAATTTATGGCACCTGTTTATGTCTTTCTCACCCACAGGCTTCAGCTGAATACCTGTGGCTGTACTTACAAAAGGTGGCTAGAGGACCCATCTATTCTGGCAAGTACCTCTGGTCTGAAAGGTACTAATCAGAGCTTTCACCACATTCCACCTGGCACTCACTGGTGGCACCAACACCTTTAAAACCCTGCTGGGGCCATTTGTCACCGTGTGGACACACACAGACCACAGACGAAAGTGGAGTTTTGAATTAGTTTGAATGACCTACTTATATGTGTAGACAACCATGAACGCTTTTTTTCTATAGCACTTGATGTGCTGATTCTAATGTGGTTCACATGACGCTATTTTTGTTTAAAATTTCTTTTAGAAAGCTGGAGATTTCTGAAATGATTTTGCATGCATTTGTTCATCTTCCTTTCCCAAACAGCTGATCACTATCTGAATATTAGCATCCAACAAAAGGAAAAATTATTATTGTTTTTCCTTAGAATCCTAAGGAATCTTTATGTAATGTAAATAATTTAAAGTGAGCTTTAAAAGGAAATCTCTTTTTTTTTAATGTAACTTTCCCTATGAAGAGATGGATTGAGAAATCCTGCTCTCTCTTTCCCAGAAAGGGATGTTAGGCTTTAAGAACAATTACTTTTCCTCAAAGTGCATGAAATAAGCACTATGATGAAATCAAAAGTAGCAGTAAATGTCTTCTGCTCCTATTCTTTTTTTAAACTGGACTCTCAGGTCCTCATCAGTGGAATTGATATTACTTTATCATTTTCAGCATGTTTTCCATAGAATTTGAGGAAAACTTAGGGGTTTAGTTGAAAGTAGTCCCAGGTGATCAATGGATACAGAAATTTTTTTTGTACAATGCAGTATTTTGCCATAAAGAAGGATAAACCTGAGAAACTTCTAGGTAAATGGATGCATCTTGAGACCACAGTCTTAAGTGAAATAAATTGGACATATATGACTAAATGTTGCACTGTCCATCTGGTGTGAGAAACTGAAATGGTAAATAAGGACCAAATGTATAATAGATATTGGAAAGTAAGAAGAAAATGCTCAGATGGGAAGGGGACAGGGTGGGGGGAAGGGGAAAGGAAGGAAGACAAAGAAAAATAGAGACTAGAAGGGAAAAATGGAAACAAATAAGAAGGGGAAGACTGGTTGAAAGGAAAGGAGGAGATTGAGGAAAAAAATAAGAATCAAGATATACCATGTACAGGTACAAATTCCTAATGACCAATGTGATCATTATGTATATCTAAAATGTATTAATAAAATTAATTTTTAAAAACAGCAAGAAACAAATCTGAGTGATGTTTGGTAGCCACCTGTGCCTGAATCTAGGCAAAGAGAACAGGAGTCAGAGGGTCACAAAGTACAAAACAATAAGACAGGAAGGAGTTTGATGTGCAGGAAAAGTGCCAAGAAGCCAGCAAGGGCAATCAGTGGGAAGGAGGTGGAGTATGAAAGACATGAAGTCAGAGAAGCAGCCACAAGACAAGGTCTTTGTTGACCAAAGCAAAGAGTGAAAACTTTATTCTAAAAGGAACGGAAAGCCATCATGCACCAGCCTATGGAACGTGGTAACAATTTGGGCAAAAGTAGCAAAGTCTGAACACCTTCCTGTGCTGATACTGTGCTTTGTCTGGCTCTGATTCTCTGGCCAGTGTCTCATCTTCTGTAACTATCTCCTCCCCACCCTAGGTTGGCTCCAAGGTGGAATGAAGCCTCCTATCCTTGCAATTACTGGGTGAGAGGATCGCCAACACAGGAAGTATATGTCATAGCCTCTGCTTAAGCACATGGTACTGCAGCAGTTTGTGTCCTTGCACAGAAGAGTACAGTAATTTAAAGTACAATGTTAAATATAGCCCATATGAAAAAATTCTTGCCAATATCTCCAGTCTTCCAAGCCCACCATATTTGCTATGCCGTCCTTGCTCTCCCTGGATCTTCCTATAGCTGCAGCTTCGAATTTTTTTCTGAGTCCTTCTCCTGTTGTCTCTTTCAGGCTGATCATATCAAATGTTTTCATATCTTTTCTTATACAATCAATTTGGTACTTCCTTTAGTTTGACCGATGCCTCTGGATATCGGGGCTTAACTTTTTCATAACCAAAATACTTCTATTGAGATATTTTACCAAACAACATCAATAGTAAGGACATTTTCATAAGCAGGATCCATGGGTGTTTTTATACCCCTCTGATTCTTGGATAAAAAGTTAGAAGGCAAGTGATGATGGTTTGGGAAGAACTTCAGGAAATTCAGAACCCTATAATTCTTTGGAGATGGAAAAAGTAATTGAAGAAGTTGAATGAAAAATAGCTCTAGCAAAAACATCTCTTTAATAACATAGACTTTGAGTGTTTGGACTTCCTTATTACCAAGGGAATAAAAATGCCCCAGAGGATGCCAAACTCATAATGATTCCATTTCTCCCATTATCCTGACACCCTGTGGCAGCTTCATCTATTCTAGTCACTATAAACTCAATTCTCCAGAAAATTTCAAGAAAACTAATTTACTTCCCTTTTCACCTCTTTATATTCATTTTGGCTTATTGTGTTAAAAATGTAGGTACCTGCAAAGGGTTCAGACTCTGCTAATGATGTCACATTTCAGGAATATAGGAATGGTTAAGGATTAATTGCTAATTCACATGGCAATAAGTTAAGGCATGTTGATGTGAGTATTGTAGTTGCCAAAAACTTTTGCTGCCAGATTTTATTTATGGAATGTCTTCATTTTCCAAAACATTATTGTTTCCTTTTTTAGATCCTGCCTTCTGACTACAGCAGGTAATGTGAGGAGGATTTACATGTAATGATTGCCTGAATCCTTTAATTTGTAAAATTGTATGGTATTTGGCTCATTAATTGCTGTTGAAAATACTAGTCTAGTAAACTAAGAAAAGCTTCATATGGTAAATTTAATTGTTGAAACTAAGTTGGACCCATTCCCAAACATTGTCTTGGGACAAACAATTGATCTTGGTCCTGGGTGTTCCTTAAAACAGATGTGAGGATGCCATTGGCTTGGCGAGATGGGCAATCTGGTGTTATGAATTTACTCTTTTAACTTGGCACCTTCACCAGCCTGTTTATTCAAACCCACTTGGATATTGAGTAATTCCATTGAGCATATTGAGAAGATTCCAAAAAGCAATAAAATGCACATAATCTAATTCTGGTTTAAAGGATTTACACATCTGTCAGTGCACCAGGGATGACACTGGGTTTTCATCATGAAGCCCATAGTATAGTTGTGAGCCAGAAGAAAAAAGCTAAATAAATACTAAGTAATCATTTCTCTAGAATTGAAGATATTAATAGCCATGCATTTTATTTTGTTTTCCCACTAACCTCTTGCCTTAATTTGAGATCTGGTGGAAGGAATACAATTATTTAGGAAGAATACAGCAATAAAACTACCTGACACCTATTCCTAAAGTTTGAGGAAGGGTAACACAGATTTAATGGGATTTTGAGAGAATGTTGGGGCACAGACTAGATTCAATTTCCTCTTGACAATTGTGTGTGTGTGTGTCTGTCTGTCTGTCTCCTCCATCTTTGTGTGTGTAGAGACTGCAGATATTTCCTGTAACTGTGGAGATTTCCAGGTATGCTGAACATCAGAAACACTGGAGACACTTTTGAAAAATGAGATAGCTGCATTAGGCCAACCCTAGGCCCAGGATCCTGTACTTGTGCCCATCCAGTTGACCTGTTATCCAAGTAGAGGACCATTGTTATGGTATCCACCCTGTTATGGTTGAGATCTAAAATGTCCCTCCACATTCTACTGACTGGAAGGTAATGTATCATGAGGCAGCATACTCGTCCAGTGGACTTGGCCATTGATGAACGAAATAGCAGGATGTGCTGTTAGGGGGTAACCCCTGGTTAGAGGAGGAGGCCCAGTGGGGCATGTGCCATTGGAGAGGAGGTTTCCCTTCCTGGATTCTGTTTTCTCTTGGTGTTTTCTGGCTGCCGTGAAATGAGCACCTTTTCTCTGCCATGCCCTTCTGTTATGCCATTTCTGCCTCAGAGCCAGCCAAGTCTGACTTGAATCCACTAACAACTGTCAGCCAAAATTCATCGATTTCCACAAACTTGTTGGTTACTTCGTGCCCGTGACAGGAAAGTTGACTCAATGCACTCCTCACCTCACTGTTACTATCTCTTTGATGGCTGTCTTGCAGTGATTCAGTTTCTCTAGTATGTGTTCTTTTGTTTCCTTTATACTTTGTACTACATTTGGTTCATATGAATTGTTTTTTTCTTGAATTTACAAAGGTGCTCATTGTTCCATATGGACCTATTATTCTTCTAGCTTTTAAAAGTTTTTTTCTAATAAAAACAGTTTAACCTTGTATTATGCTTTATTCCTAATTGCCTGCAAGTTCTAATACAGCCTCACGCAAAGAAAGAACCCATCACTCTGCACAAACAAATAATTGAATATTCTTTAGCTTCTAGGGAAAACTCAGCCACAAGACTGGTCAGGTAATGCCCAATGATCCACTGACTGCTCATAAATACATATCCATACATGGAGGGACAGAATTTGATGCAACCCATTAACTTACATTCACTGCTGTCTATGGCTCCATCATCCTGAAATGTTTTTCTTAAATTTTTAGGTGAATTGTAGAAAAGACTTTCTCCCTATTTAAAGAAGAAATAGGGTTTCAACATATATGTACTTACCAAAGAATAGCTTCCTGAGCTAAGTCTAAATAAGTTAGTTATAAATGAATCAGAAACATATGGTTGCAATTCTCTAAATACAAAGGAGACTAAAAATTCAGAGGAAAAAGCTACAAACATCAAGTAAATTTTTCAAAGACCTAGACAACAGTGTAAAACAATTTCCCCAAAACTCAACACCGTCAGTTTTAAACAGTTCTTTTAGTTTAGTTAACTGCATCTACAGATATCTAAGAAGAATCAGTGTTAAATGAAAATTTCTAACAAATTTCAACCATAAGTAGTTTGCAAACTACAATCTAATTATAGAACACTCACTAAGGACAGGATGAAAAAAGAGATGGAGTCCCTCAAAAAACCCAAAGCTGAACATTTAACAATTTTCAAGTAATTTTTAATAGAAAGAGAGTACTTTAAGTTAATGATAGTTCAACAAATCAATTGTTGCTGAAGGATTTTTTCCTAATTAAGTCCTGATGGCTTTCCAATGCAGAAAAGAATGTACTTGGCTTTTGACAACTTCTTCCATTCCCAGTGAAAAAGAAAGCCATCCCAAAAAATCACTTAGAAAGATCGGGACAACAGATGGTACACCAAAACTGAACAATGATCTCAGGAAGGAAGGCCTAGAGACATGGTAATGCCACAGCTGGATATCATAAAATGGCTAGCAGTGGTATACTGGTCTGACCATCAAAACAATGCTCTCCTTGAAACACAGACCAATGTATATGGCTGGATAAAGCCTAATCACAAACTGGATAAAGTCATGGAAGTACCTTGGGAGGTGGGACGGCACAAATCAATTTGGTTGCTATAAACAGTATGTCTGGTACTTCAAGCAAGCTAAAACCCCTCTATCTCAATTCTCTGTGGAATGAAGGCAAGACTATGCTATATGTCTCATGCAGGAATCCAAAACAGGAGAGATGCTTTTAAAATGTAAATATTGCTCTAGTCAAATAAGTTGATGCAAAAAAAAAAAAAAATGGTACCAGAAACCAGGAGAACAGAGAGAGGGAAGCATGGAGGCTGTTTGCAAAGGAAAGCGTAATACATCTTGAAGCTCAGCCATCTTTTAGCTCAGTTCACTGACCAGCACTGTGAAGGATCTCATGGCTGCAGGTCCATCTGGCAGAAGTAGTATGCCAGTAGTAGGTGGGCATGCCCAGTGCCATGCAGGGACCACACCTAATGGACACCCTTCCAAAGGGCCCAGAGGACAGCACTTGGTTCCCTGATGCTCTGGATATTTTGCCAATTATTCAGATGCCAAAACTGATGGAAAACATTCATGAGCAAAGCAAAACACAGAAAAGCAGGCTAGGTAAGAAAATTCACCATTTTATCTGACAGGCAAGATAAGCTCACAATTGTTCCATTAGGGACTGATTGCTTAAGAAGGAATATAGAGAATAGTTAAGGTTAGAGGCATTTTTCCCTAGGCGGCTTCCAGAAAAGTGTTAAAAGAGGCAGCTAAAGAAAAGCTGTAATTGTCAATTTACATTATTTTTAAAAACTCCCATTGTGCAGCTGGTGGGTCATAAATATCTGGTTTACATTGGACTATTGCTTAATTAGGCCGACCCTTTGTGACTAATGATATTTTGTCATTTTAATGATTCTTTATTTTTCTCCTGTCTAATTGGTAAATCTCTGCTTATCATGGTGATGGCCTCTTTATTGTTCTGTCTTCTAGCTGCTGTCCAAAGTGAAATGCACTACAGATTATTGACTTTCCTCAGTCTTCAATAGAAGATGTCATGAAGAATTAAGTTTTTGACAAAACAGTAAGGTTTCTTCCGGGGCGTAACGTCAAGTCATTAAGAGAACTAGTTTTGGCCTGGAATCACACTGCAGCTTGAGACCCTGTCATTTATATCAAACTTGAAAATCTACATCTTAATAAATTATAGTATTTCTTAGACTTTGATGGTATCTGTGAACATGATGAAAAGGGTTTTCACTGCTAGATTTGAAATGTTTGGGTTTTTGTTTTTTTTTTTAATCATAGACTTGTTTAAAACAAGTTCAGGCAGTAGGAAGGAAAAGAGTTCACACCTATTTATATGGTATTTTCTCAGAAGAATCTCTTTCTAAAGAAGGAATTATTAAGTCATCCACATTAGACTCATGCAAATGAAAAGATCAGAGTTAATTAATCATGTTCTTAAAAGAGAACTGAAGAGTAGCAATTAAATATTTTGGGTTCCTCAAGGAATTTGCATTCTTAACTCTACTTCTTCAGGAAGGAAGTCACTCTCGTGGAAAACGCTTGATGAAGAGGACAAAGACCAGTGACTTATATCCTGATCCTCTTCTTGAGCATGGGCATGCATAATAATGAGAATTTCCAAAGTCACACAGAACTAGTTCTGCCATTTGGAAACTCTTAAGATTTTGGCTAATTTATGTTTATACACTCCTTATTCATGAAACAGAGCTAATAGAGCCAGACTTCCTCACAATGAAGTCTAGACTGCCACCTTTTCCTGCGTGGACTAGAGGTGGCACGAAAAGTTCTCTAGTGGAGCACAACCTGACCCAAAGAGGCTCAGTGGAGAACAACTGAAACCAGAAGTGACATTTTTAATACCGCATTCCCTTGATAATGCATATAATTTTATAGAGTTACTTAGGTTATGTTCTATACTTAAAACTTTATATTCAATCACTAGAAACAAAGTGGGAACAAACAAAAATAGAGAAAAAATGATGGTAGTAATAATTGCTGTCATTCTGATGCAAGAGAATTGGAAGAAAGTACTTCTTCTGGTTAAATGACTTCAATTTGCTGGCTAGTTTCCTTCTTCACTGTCCAGGTGATTTTTGAGACCCATTAAATTTAACAGTCAATGTCTTTATTAAGGAAAATAATCATCAAACATATTAATTAATGCATTGCTTACACTTTTGCTGCAAGTCTAATGATTTGTTGATTTTAAATTAAATGCATGTCCGTTAAAATCATTAATACTGTAAGTGAATTTGTTTAAAATTCCATTCCATATAAATTTAGGAATGGCACACATTTTACTTAATCTATGAACATTTCCTTATTGGAGGCATCTAAAATTATAAACAGAGATTTTTTAGGTATATTAACAAATGTCTCTTTTTCACAATTGCAAATAGAAATGAAACACAGAAATGAATAAAGAATGGAATCATCAAATTCTATTCATAATTCTGGTAAGGATGTGAGGGGAAAAGTTCCCTTCTACACTGTTGATAGGAATGTAAACTAGTAAAACCAATGTGAAAATCAGAATGGTTATTTCTCAAGAAAAAAAAATAGAAATACTATTTGATACAGCTATACCTCTTCTGGGTATATTTCTGAAAAATAATCAAACTACAGTGATACATGCTATGTTTATAAGGTTGCAATTCATATAGTTAAGCTTTAGACACAGCCTAGATGCCTGTTGGTAGATGAATAGATAAAGAAAACATGGTACATATACACAAATGAAATGTTATTCAGTCATAAAGAATGAAATCATATCATTTGCAGGAAAATAAGTGGAACTCAAGTTCATCATAATAAGTAAAATACATTTTGACCCAGAAATTTAAATATTGTATGTTTTCTTTTATAAGAGAAACCTAAAATATAAATAGAAGAATAAAATAAAGAAAAAATAATAGGAAACCGTAAGATAGACTCTTGAGATGGAGAAGGTGATCAGGAAGAGGACAGAAGAAAGGGAGAGGGAAAAATAATTGAAAATGACCAAGATAAGCCATGTACATCACAATCATGTATTTAAAATATTCACTAATTTTAAAAAATATTCATATGAATTTCTCTTTGCTATTGATAAAATAAATATCACCTGTAGCTTGCCTCAAAGTAGTGTAGTGCTTTCCTAAGAGGCAGTTAACACTGGCCTCAGTATTCAGTTTTCCCAAGAATATCAGAACATGTAAGACATATATTTCCTGGGCCTCACTGTCAAACCATTATATCACCTTTACAGGAATAGTCTGAGTCTCAGTACATAGTCTGAGTCTCTAAACTCAAGGAAGGTCTCCTACCATATCATTTCTTTTAAGAATCACAAATATGGTGATCATAGCCTTGTGCTGAAATCCATTGTTCTTCTGCTCTTTGGCTCTGTGGGCCTCTGCTGGAAACGTGGCTTCTGTCTGTGAAGTCTCACATCCTCCCTGGGACCTCTGAACTGTAGGAGCTCCTTACTTTACCCAACAGCAAACTCCTAAGTTCTTTGTGATGAGCTTTTTCATAGAACTTCCTTGTAATAAAATCATTCAGATGTTGTGGGATCATGACACTGCTTGATGTGATACAGTTTCAACTTATATTAGAACCACACTTCTTCCCAGTGTACCCTAGTTTCCCTGGCCCAATCCATTCTTGGTGCTTTTCTTTGTTGCAAGGAAATCTTCCACTGTTTTACATCATAGCTATCCCCTTTGGTAACTACTAAAGCTCAGACGAGTATGTGAACTGATTTACATTTCTTTTTACTGCTACTATAAGTCAGGGGATCCATGAGAGCATACATGTATTGTTGAGAAATAAACAGAATACCTGATAGTCAACAAAGCCTGACTCTAGCAGAGTTAGAATTCATCAAACTCATTTTAGTCCATCTCAGCACATTTAGCTTTGTTTTGTTTTGTATATGATATGTCCTCCCAAAAAGCTCCTTGGCTGAAGGCTTGTATGCTAATAGGTCTGGGGAAAGTGAATGGATCACAAGGAATCTAATTTCAGGGTGGATGAATTCCTTGGTGTGATCATAATTCATTGGCATTATTAGTAGGTGATGGGAGCCAGTAGGACCTAGTTGAAGGGAGTGGATCATGGGAGCATGACCTTGGAGACTGTATCTGATCCTCAGTATCTTCCTTCCTGGCTCTTTTCCTTGATTTTTGCTTCCATGCTGCCATAAGATGAGCAGTTTTGCTCCACAGAACCCATCCACAATGCTCTGTCACAGCTAGGGAGCCAATTGACCATGTACTGAAATTCCTGAAACCATGAGCCTCTAAGTCTCTAAATTGTTGTTCTCAGGTCTTTGATCACAAAAAAGAAAAACAAACAAAAACAAAACAAAACAAAAAAAACCCTGACTAACAACAAGTCTCAGTTAGTTTTTATTACCTATTTCATATTCCAGGAGATGGAATCAGCATGAATATGTAATATATGTGACCTGTGTCTTATTCAGTTTTAAACTTTACAATCAAGTACTCTATGAACAGCAGAAATTTGTTTCTTGCAGCTTTCTAGACTGGAATTCTGAGATCAGAGTAGCAGCTTGATTGGGTTTGGGTGAGGGCTCCTCTCTGGGTTGCAATCTGCTGCTTTCTCATTGTGCTTCCATGTGGTAGAGAAAGGGTGAATGAACTCTCTGGGGCCTCTTTTATAAGGGCACTAATTTCATTCAGGAGGGTTCCCTTTTCATGACCTACTTGGGAAAAGCCATAGCTCTAATACTATTACCTCAGTGCTGAGGAGGACACAGACATTCAACCCTTTCTAGCTGGTCACAGATTCAACACGTCACCTACGTTTTATGATCACTAACTCCTTCAGCAACTCACCAGACAGCACACAAGACTAGTAGAATTGGAGAAAACACACTAAATCTGAGGATTGTATCAGTGTTAGTATCCTGGTTGTGATACTGTACTAGCACTTTGCAAAATATTACCATTGGAGGAAACAGTGTAAAGGGCAAAAAGCATCTCTCTATGTTATTTCTTACAACTACATATACATCTACAACTGTGTCTCAGTTACTTTCTTATTGCTGAGACACAGTACCAACATCCAGAATTTAAAGGAAGAAAAGTTTGTTTTAGCTCACAGTTTGTAGAGGTTTCAGTGCATAGATATCTGGCTCCAAGGTAGGGCAGTGTGGCAGAGAGACATGGTAGAGGAGCTATAGCTCAGAGCCTGTCTGCAAGAAGCAGAGACCAGTCAAGGGTGGAGGAAAGGAGATGTGCTCTTAAGATCACACCCCAGTGACCTACCCCCTCCCAACATCACATCTAGCCGTAAACTCATCAGTAGAATAGTCCATTGATGAACGTCTTGCCTCCGTGATCCAATCACCTTCCCTAAGCCCCACTTATGATTGGGGTCTTCTAGATAGAAACCACAACAAATGACCTCAATAAAAATTTTCCTGTTTTTTTGTTTTGTTTTGTTTTAAAAAGCCAGGTACTATCATTTCAGATAATAGCACATAGACTAACCAAGGAATGAAATTTAGATCGGATCTAAGGTCAAGTATCAAAAGTTTTGATCTTATAAATACTTTTTAACCTACCATGCTATGTTGCCTTAGTTTACACATAAAAAATCTATAAAAAGTTGTATAATGTGATTGAGAAAAATTAAGTTACTTGAATATTCAAAAGCATGATTTTATTTCATAAACTTCCTCTGATTCACACTTGGAAAGTTGACACTTGTTTCAGTGAAAATGTTAGAGGATGAGACAGTTTCTTATAACAAACTACATACCCAGTATCCAAAGTGACCAAGTGTTCTTAAATAGTAAAATGCCTAAGATCTATCTCAAGTTGTAAAAAAAAGTTGATTCCTAGGCTTACATGTATAAAGATTTACATTTGATGGAGTTGCTCTGGGTTCTGGACTTTTCACATCTAGTAAGGGATCCAGTTTATTCTAATCTACCTGGAATCAGAAATCTGAGTCAACTAACAAGATTGTTAAAAATGCAAATTCTTTTGAGACTCACAGTTAGTTCACACCATAGTCTGTTTTAACTTTATTCTGGTGACTCAGTGGAATTTACAGCAAAAGGTTTCAGTACTTAAAAGGTCTAAGTCCTGTTCCTATATGGTGGGGGTGGAGACAGAAGAAGGAGCTGTCAAAGTATAAAACCTTTCCAGCCCTTCTCTTCCAATCACAACTCATCAGAGAGCGTTCTGCACAGGGAGATCAAAGCCCCTTGCCGAGGAGAAGTTGAAAGACTGTGCTGTTGTAATACTGGGGCAGAGGTGCTTGGATATAAATGAGTCCTAACTGTGGGTTTGAGGGACCCTGCGATGTAGAAATGTAAACACAGATGTCAGGCCTTTCATCCCCACTGTGTAAACATACCAGCTGCCAGGGGAAGAAGGAGAAACCTTTTGGAATTAGCTGCATTTTTTTGCCATCTAGAGCATAAAAATTGGCTTCACGCTTGAATTTCCACCAGCAACGCAAAGGACTGCTGACCAGAGTAGGGCTGAACAATGGACTGAGACATCCACTTGCTGAATGACTCTTCTCCCCCAAAACATGGCCAGTTTTTGACATTCTCTAGCGTTACTGGCTGTCCTAGAAGAGGAGAATGAAAAGAAGTGGTAATACCCTTTTGCAAAATCACTAGACCCTTCAGGAAGGGCTCTTCAAAAAGATGTGGCCATTGTTCCTAGGGTTATAATAAACCAAGCGTCTGCCTGAAGTTTATACTCCAGACTGACCCAGATTTAGTGAAAATGGAAGACACAAGCTCTCTTTTGAGTTTTTGAGAGAAAACTGAATGGTTTCCAGTACAAGAGGATATGATTATTCCAGTACATGAATATTTGAAAGGCCAAAACTGGTTTAGCCACACCCAAACCACATCAGACTTTCTCTCACACTATTAAACAATTAAGAAAAAAAAAAAAGAAACCATGAAAGGAACCATTTCTGAAAAGTAAATTAAATGTGCAAGAAAATATAATGGGAAATGCATTTCTAAGCAAAACACTTCAATCCATGAAAAATGTGTCTTCAATTACATCTCAAGCTAGCATGCCAACTTGCGTATGCATGGAAGTCTTGTGTAGTTCTGAAGGACCCGGTGAGTTGTAAGCAGAAGCATATGAAGAGTGTCCTTTCACAGGAACAAGGATATTTCTTTCTGAAAACATTAGGACAGTCAAATATATCTTCTAGCAATGGGTATGTTAGTTGTTCTGTTACTAGCAATACATATCAGCTCCGAATGACAAAGATGAACCTGAAATTACCAAGAAACCTATAAATATGAAGTTACTAGACCTAGACTGTTGTGATTTAGGACACACCAGCTCTAAGAAAATGTGTTTCTTTAAAAATGGTGTATCACAGTATTGTAAAGGGTCATTGCGGCATCCTTTTGAAATTGCCCCTTTGTTTTAAAAATATATTTTAGTTTTATTTTTATTAGATGGTACATGTTTGCAGTATATAATTATTACCTTCATTGTAGGGAGTTAGGTACATGAACATAAGACATCTTAATTGCTTTTGTGTCCCCTTGACCTCCCTTCCCTTCCCCCTCCTGATCTGTACTCTTGTTAAGAATGAGTCAGCGAGACATGGTGGCACATGCCTGCAGTCCCAGTGCTCAGGAGACTAAGGTAGGTGGATTGCCATGAGTTCAAGGCCAGCCCAGGCTTTATAGTGAGTTTAAAACCAACTTTAACTATATAGTGAGACCCTGTCTCAACACACACACACACACACACACACACACATGATGGGTAAACTAAGAAAGCTAGTTGTGATAGAGGAACTAACCAATTCAGGATAAATGAATCAAAAATATTAACTACAAATTTCTTAACTTATAAGATACTATTTTCTGAGTCAGATTATGAGCTACAAATGAACTGCAAGCTCTGTAAACAATATCTTCAAGTATCTTCTACTTACATAGTTAGTTCAGGGAGGCAGTTCATAGTTCAAAAGTTCACAATCCATTTGTATATACTTTTGCTTTAAATCTGGGTGTAGATTATATTGCTTTGTATTTTCTTGCTTATTTTAAAAAAGCATGTATCTGTATATGTGTGTGATATGTTTCAGTATGTATATGCTCATATATTCAATTTAACATTTTACGTACACCAGAACATCTCAAGTTTGCAGACTTAAAATGGTTATACAAGACTACCTGTGTCCCTGTAGGTAGAGGCAGAGTTAATATTTTTAGTAGCATCAAAATTTGTTAGGTTGAACAAGTAATGTAGCTTATATAAATCTTAATTTAGTCTAACATGACAAAAATATGTATAATCATTTAATCCCAATATTAATTCTCCAGAATGGTCTCATTCATTCTATCCTGTATTCAAACTAGTTTGTTTTATTTCTTTTAGTTTTTGAAAGCATTATTTCCCCATTTAATCAATAAATTTTTATTAATAATCTACTATGTAAAGTGAGAAACAACAGTAAATCAGCAAAAAAATTCTCTGCCTTCCTCAGGGTTATATTTCAGTGGAGGAAGAGAAAAAATAAATAAATTTGTAAACCATATAATATGCTAAATAATCTTGTATATTGTGCAACCCAAGTAGGGAAGATTGGGGGTATGTGAGGATATGATTGTAACTTTAAATGTTGTGGATAGAAAAGGCCAAACTGGGCTGGGGATTTATCTCAGTGGCTTAAGTGCCTGCCTTGCAAGCGCAAGGTTGTGAGTTCGATCCCCAGTACCAAAAAAAAAAAAAAAAAAAAAGCCAAACTTGGAGTAAGAAAAATCCCTGAGGTGAGAAAGTGAGCCAAGTAGATATTTGTGGAAAGAATATTCCAGAAAGAAGGAATAACAGCTAGTACAAACACCCTGAAAATATAGTGTGCTTGATTTTTTTTTTTAAGCCACAAGGCCAGAGAGGAGTAATGGAGGGAGAGGACCTTGGAAGATGTGTTGGGAAGCAAAGCGTTGTGTGCAGAATGAATATCACTAAAGCAACAGCAACTTCAATTTTTATTATTTGTTGCCCAGCTAAAAAATATAACACTACTAGTACATCAGCATCTGCCCTCCATGTTTCTATGTTTGTATGCTTCTTCACTCTAGAGGAAGCTGGGCCTTTACTTTTAGTGACATAAAAAGCTTTATCATAAGGGCTGGAGTCATAGCACAAGGAGGGAGCATAAAAATGTAGGGAGGGGTGTCAGGATAATGTGGAGCAGACATCATAAACAATGTCAGATTCTGTACATAGCTTGAGAGTTGAGCCAAAAGGACCTTCTCATCGATTAAAGTGGAGAGCAAAGGAACTCACAGGAGAAACCAAGGTACTTGCTTTTGCCTAAATCACAGAAAAGGTAACATTATATTTGCTGATAAGGGACAAGCAGAAGAATAAGACGTTGATGGGGAGGAGGGAACAGACAGCAGGAGTTGGGGTATGGACCGGCTAAGTTGGGGAAACCCACGTGGAGCTGGCAAAAGGCTGCAGCTTTCCATGAGTTGCCCCTTGGGGGAAAGGTAGACACGAAACACATACATAGAGTGTTGGAGTCAACAACACATAGGGGAAACTTAAAGGGAGGAAACTGAAACAGAGGGAGGGTGCTAGCAAAGACAAGAGGTGGGAAGGCGCAGGTTTGTTCACAGGCCTGATGACTGGACCTCAGTGGACGCTCAGCGCACCCTTAGCCAGCTCTGCTGCCTTTCTGCAAAACTGCTGACCCTGCTCTTCTTGTCTTTCTGTAATCTTTTTTCTTTCTTCCTCTAATTCTTTTTTACTTCAAAATGATTTTTCATGCTGAAAATTTTATCTGTACATGAGTAAAATGTGAACATGGCTACAGCAATAGCACCATGCGTTCCTTTGTACTTATCACTCAGTTAAAAACATACAACCCTACTAGTGCATCAGTACCTCCCCACATATTTTATGTTTGCAGTTTCTTGACACTCAGTACTAACTACTGTCCAAATTTGGTGCTAGTGATTTTCTCTCTTTACTATAGGACTTCAACCCTCCCCTAAACTATTACATGTTTAGTTTTTACTCTTCTTCAACTTCATATAAAACCATGTTGGAAGTGCTTTCCTGAGACTTCTTTATTTCCCTCTATGTTTTGTGTTTTAGACTCATTCACACTGATGTCTACCAATACTTACTGGAAAACTCAAAAATTTTGCATTCATTTTCAGTGCTCCCAAACTTCCACATAAGTGGGTCTGTTTCTTTATCCTGTTTTCTTCTAATCTATTTGCCTGCTAGCACCATAGGCGGTATGTGTCTGTGTGTGCCTGTGTGTGTATTTTAGAATATCTCTCATCCAATCTCACATTTTATTCTTCAAAAATGTTTGCTATGCTTGGGCTTTACTCTCCCACATAATTTTCAGAATTAGCTTGTAAAATTTCACTAATGAAAGAGAGAAAAAATTCTGGAATTTTAGTTAAACTACACTAAATCTATAGTATTATTTGAGGAGAATCAACAAATTTATGACACCTATACTTCCTATGTAATAATAAGATGTGACTTTCCATTTAGTTAGCCATTCTTTATTGTTGTACTAAATGTTTATATTTTTGTTAAAAAAATTTAACACAGCTTTTGTAAGATTTTCCTAGATCATATGTATTTACTTATATATTTTGTTTTTTAAGGTTATTTCTACACAGAAGTTGTTCTGATGTTTCCATTTTATGTACAAACATGCTGAATTTAGTAACCTGCTATCGCCTTTAATAAGGTAGCTGTAGAATACATTCAGTTTTTATGTGAGCAATCACATAATTTGCTCAAATTACTTTCAATTCTTATTTTTGAATTTTCATATTTTAAAACATCCTTTATTTTTAAGAGCAGCGTTGGATCCACAGCAAACCCAAATGGAAGCCCGCACATCTCCCACGCACCTCTTGCATAGTACAGGCATCATGTCCCCCTTTATCAGTGTGCCTGGCTTGAGTGGTACCTTTGCTACAGATGATTAATCTAGGTTAGCACATTATTATCACCCAAAGCACATAGTTCTCATTAGGGTTCATTCTGATATAGCTTGTATGGAGTTAGTCACGTGCTGCCATGCAGAGTAGATCCACGACCCTGTAATTCCACCCTATTCTACTTCTTCTTTCCTCCTTTTCTGATCCCTGGCAACTACTGATCTATTACCTGCATAGTTCTGTCTTTTCACGAGATAGCTGGAATCATACACCACATACACTTTTAAGATTGGTTTCTTTCACTCCATAGCATACACTTAGTTTTTTTGCCATGTTTTCTCATCATTTCATAATTCATTTCTTTCCAAGTGTGGTGGAACACACCTGTAATCCCAGTACTTGGGAGGCTGAGGCAGGAGGATCACTTTTTTTTATCAAGGCCAGATAGGGTACATAATGATTTCAAGGTCAGTCTGAACTACATATCAAGACCCTATTTCAAAAAAAAAAACATAGTTCATTTCTTTTTAGCACTGAATAACCTTTCATTGTATGGATGTCTATAACATATCATTTTATTGACTACACAACTTGGTTACTTTCAAGTTTTGGCAACTGTAAAAAATATTGCTATAAACATCTTTTCAGGTTTTTGTGTAGACCTAAGTATTCAATTCCTGTGGTTAAATAACAAGGAATATTATTGTTTAGTTGTCTGGTAAAAGTATGGTGGCTTTGTAAAAAACTACCAACTGCTTTCCTTAATGGCAGTAACATTTTGCAATCTCACCAGGAAAGAACGAAAGGATTGCCAGGATTTGGTATAGTTCTTGCTAACATTATCAGAGTTCTAGATTTTGGCTTCCTCCTAAGGATGTATATCATTATAGTTTATATTTACAGTTCTCATGTCATATAACACAAAAAATCTTTTCATGAACTAATTTGCCATTTATATACTTTCCTTGTGAGGCATTTGTTGAGGTCTTTGAATTTTTTAATCAGACATTTTGTTTTCTTATTGTTGAGTTTAAAGGGTTGTTTATTTTGGATAACACTTCTTCATTGTAAGGTTTGTGTCTAGATTCACCCTCTCCCTCCAAAAAAACCAAATTTTCATGCAGTCGTAGGCAGGGCTTTTTCAAAATTGGATCTAGATTTCAATACTGGGATCAAGGGTTGCTAAATGAGTCTACTGATTGGTCTGGCATAGTTCTGGTAAGATTGAGAGTGCTGCATTCTGGGCATGTGGGCTGCTTAAAATATTGGGACAGAAACAGGGGCTTGTCACTTGTTGTTTGCTGTTTTACTACATGACTCACCTGCTGCTTGCTGCCTTCTGCCTGCCCTGCTTTGCCATGGACTGTTTCTCCTCTGCAGTGCTCCTCTGTCATGCATCCTGTCTTACGGTATAACCTGTCAGGGAAATAAAACTTTCCTCCTTTAACCTTGGGTGTCATGTATTTTGTCTCAGCACAAGAAAAGTAACTAAGACATTTGTCTTATATGTCATTTGCAAACATATTCTTTTAGTTTGTGTCTTGTCATTTTATTCTCCTGACAATGTATTTCTAGAGCAGAAAATTTTAATTTCAATGATTGTCCAACTTAATCAATTATGTCTGGCATTCTTTTTGTTGCATTAAAAAAAAATCACTGCCAAACCCAGAATCATCTAAATACTCTCCTATGTTATCTTGCAGGAGTTTTATAATTTTTGTGCTCCATTTAGGTCTATGATGTTTAGGATCCATTAGTTTATCTTTTGGCTGTGCTGGGAATGGAACCTCGGGCCTCACACATTAGGCAAATCCTCTACCACTAAGTTATACTGCCAGTCCCAATAATCCATTTGGATTTAATTTTTGTGAATTGTGTAACATAGATGTGTGCATTCATTTTCGCATGTCCACTTGTTCGGGCACCATTTGTTGAATATACTACCTTTGCTCCATTATATTACCTTTTCTTTTTTGCCAAAGATTAGTTGGCTCTGTATATGTGGCTCTAATTCAGGTTTCTTTGTTCTGTTCCATTGATCTATTTGTCTATTCTTTCACTCTGTTTGATAAATGCACTTAGGCAAAAGCCAGTTTCCCTGCTCTGCTTACTCTTTAACTTCCTGCTTTCACCTAGTTGGGGGCTTAACTTCTTGCCTAGTCACTGACATACATAAAAAATTAAACAGCCAATGTTTATGATTGTTTTCACTGAGTGAGACAATTATCTACCTTTCTGCTGCTGTTATTTTATATACAATTTCTTCTCACAAGTTTCTGTCTGTAACCTGTTTTCCTATGCTTTATCTTAGTATTTACCACAAGACATAATATCTACTACATTCATATTCCTGGTACACTCTAATATTTCAGAGGAGAAGACTCGTGACTGTCTTGTAATCTATCACACCTCCAGTGACAGCATGGCTTCTGACACTGAAGAAGCATTGAGTAAATATTCATTGAATTAATAACTGCATACATAAATTAACTTCCTTCTTCCACTTACCTTCCTTTGAATGGATTTTGGCTGTTTTCTGGAACTTTAAAAACAAAAAACAAAAAAACACTGTCAGGATGGCTACTTTAGAATAATCTAGAGAAAATCTCAACTTTCAGATTGCCAAACCTCAATTTTATTGTGTAATGGAGATTTCAGGAGCTGTGTTCCAAGCTGGGCTGGTAGTCACTCTTACACATGGCCAAAAATCTGTAGAGAAACATACACGGTAGTTATCATCTTCACTTGCCACTGGTCAAGCTTGTCATTTTGTCTTCTCTGTGACTTGTTTATGCTAATCTTCCTTTTTTTGAGCTCTGTTTTCCTCTCTAGTCATCTAACTACAAGAGATTATTAGTAAAGTTCCACCCAGCCATTTCATTCATCCTCTGGTGAATGCTGTTTTTAAAGGATTAAAGACCAGAATGTCCTGATTAAACACTTAATTAGCCATAATAAAAAATATTGCCAGTTTTAAATAATTGATTCATTCATTAGTTTGATATGCTAATGACAGAGCACTGAGAAAAGGAAATGGAATAAAATTTACCCTCTGAGAAAATGGGTTGAAATTAGATTTTTACACTAAGATTTCGCAAAGTAAATTACCAGCTCACCATAGAAGGGAGCTACCTAAATCATTTTTCTTTCACTGCTTAGCTAAATGTTTTGCAAATGAGGATACTTGAGCTTTGGTTGTTTACTGTTAGAAACTGCTGCAGATCACCAGATAAAAGGGAAAGAGCCGCACACTTAAAACTGGTGGTTTGTGTTCAGCTTTCAACTGTCACTTCCCTATAGTGTCTTGGAAAAGCCCTGCACTTACCCTTCTGTTAACATAAAGGCTACAATTGTGTTCCATGCAATTTTTTTTGCCTCTACATCATTCATGGTGCCTCTTGAGCACTAAGCACTCAGTTTATGTTTACTAAATTAATAAAACAAGAAACGTGCATTATGTGACATTGTATCTGTCACTCTTCCTGTTAGCTATTCACATTCTTTTTTTTTTTTTTTTTCCAACTTTTGTCCCAGATTTCCAGGCCAAATGACTTTTGGGATCTGTATACTGATGATGATTGATGACAGATTAGATAGATAGATAGATAGATAGATAGATAGGTAGATAGATGATAGAGATAGATAGTTCTGACTCAGCCCCAAATGTGGGCTCTATTTGCAGTAAATAGCTTCTCACTTATTTCCATTGACTTCTACCACTGGCCTATGATATGAGAAAACTTGAGGAGTACACCCTTAAACTGCAGGCATTACTCGTTTTCATCATTCGACCTAAGACATACAAACTGAAGCACAACAAAGTGGCGAGATGGAGAGGAAATTATTAGATGCCTACTTCTTGACATGACGTGAAATATTGTTATATAAATGTTGCTATTTACAGCACGTTTTGAAGAACAACCTATAAGTCCCTATATTTAAAGAATAGAATTAGAAACATACATGTCTATTGTGTATGTACTGTGGTGTAGCAGGGCATAAATTCATATAAGCTTAGAAAAAAGTATAGTTAACCACCCAATGAATTGTTAACATTTGCTTCCAAGAGCGAGGTGGTGGGTCAGAGGTTGGGGTGGAGAGTGGCAAGGAGATATAGAAGAGGTGAGATTGTTGCCTTTTTCTTTAAACATCAATGTATTGTTTGGCTTGTTTTTAGGAGTGGTAGTTTTCACTAAATTACCTTTCAAACTAAAAAAAAAGTAAGATACATAGTTAATACTCAAATTTCCTTCACTTCATTAGCTTTCTAAATGATTGACAATTAGTAGGTTTAGGCACCATCTCTCTACTAAAAGATTAAAGATAGCTCTATTCTAGTCTAAAATGTATTTAAAGTTAAGTTTTCCCATCATTATTCTTAAACTAAAGGCTAAGATGAGATCTCTTTGAAATTAGGCAGTGGATGATTTCCCCCACTCTTTTCAGTTTACTAACCAGGATTACTATCCTCTCTTCCTATCTAGAGATGGGTCAAAGATTAAATCCTTTCTCTTCCCTTGAGGATCCCAAATAAGTAATGATATTATTCTCTCACTGTCTTGCTTCTTTTACAATTAGAGGTCTAAATAATTCCCTCTGTATATCATTCTTTTCTCCTTCTTCATTCAAGCCCTTGTCCACATATAAAATATTCCATCCATAAGTCATTGTTATAGTTTAGGTCAAAAAATATCTCCTCAAATTCTCATGTGAAGGTGGGTGGATCACGGGTGCACTTTATTGATCAGTAGATTCATCCAGCGACAAGTTCATTGGAGTTATTATTAGGAAAGGTTTGTTCTTGTGCCTGGTTCCTCTCTTCTCTCTCTCATTTCTGGATGCCATGGGGTGAGAACCTGTCTTCTACTAAGCCCTTCCATGATTGGCCATTCTGCCTTGGAGCCAGTCCACCATGAACTGAACCCATTGGAAATTGTGAACTAAAAATTGTCTCCTCTCCTATGTTATAGGTGCCAGGTATTTTGTTCCAATGATTGGAAAAGTTGAATAATACAGTTATGATCACTTCTTCTTTGCTCACTTCTTATGGCATCTGAAATAATCCTTTACATGTGGTTGTATGGATAATATTTTTATTATTCTAAATCTAAGAGCAATTATCATCTGTCTAGTTCAGGCACAAACTTCTGGCCCTGCTTTTCAATGCTGTTCGTCCTGGAAGCTTTCCTTCCCATATGAGTATCATTCATTCCTGTGTGTTACAAGTACATAAAGAGTAGGCCTCTGATTCACTTTTACATCCACAGCATTTGTCTCCAACTCCCTTCATAGACTTTGTTGAATTTACATGTTACATGCAGAGAATGTTTTACAAACTAAACTCTGTCCTCTTGTTCTTTTCCTAAATTGCTACTTTCTTGACTACTTAATCCATACCCCATCCCACCCTGCTAGATGCTCAAAATTGTCCCTGTCATAATTGAACATGGTGTGGTCCCCATATATGTGTATCTGACTATATTAGCATCACTTTTAAGAATATTTTTACTGGACTGGGGATATAGCTCAGTGGTACAAATGCTTACCTGGCGAGCACAAGGACCTGAGTTCAATTCCTGGTACCAAAAAAACAAAGGGAAAAAACAGAATATTTTTACTATGAACAAATTCTCTGTCTTTCTTGTAAAATCATAAACTATTGGAAAATATTAAGTACTTATTAAGTGCTATATGACAATATACAAGGCACTACTCTAAACAATATAGTATTTACACTAATGTAGAAAGCACAATCTTTGCCTTTAAAACCAATATAATTTAGTTGAAACAACCAAGTACACACATTTGAAAAGATGGCTAATAACCAAAAAAAGATAATTTCAAATTAATTTAAAGAAATATTAATAACCAGACAGTGGTCAGTATGAGGAATTTAGATGAAGAACAATTGTGAATGAGGGAGAAGAATTTAAATATTAGGCTTGGAATTCTATATAGAATTCTTAATGCTCAGAGGGGAATCAGAATTAGCCAGTGTGCAAACACAGAGTGCAAGATATCAGTGACATGAACTGCATGTTAATCTTTGTGTCTTAATTTGTTCAGGCTACTATTAAAAATATACCTTAAGCTGAATGATTTATAAATAGGAGAAATGTGTTTTTATAGTTATGGACTCTGGGAAGTTCAAGATCAAGATACTAACAGATTCGGTGTCTGATAAGGGTCCGCATTCTGTTTATTTATATAGCTGTTTCCTTCTTGTTGTGTCTGCACATGGCAGAAAGGGCAAACAAGCTCTCTGGAGTTTCTTTTGTAAGGATAGTAGTTCCACATTCATGACCTAATCACCTCCCCAAACCCCCATCTCCTAATACTGTCACCTGTGGGGTTAGCATTTCAACATATGAATTTTAGACAAATGTAAACATCAGTTTATTGCAATGTACTTCTGAGAAAATCACAACTGCTGACTGTAAACTGCTCATGATGGAGATGTGAGGATATTGATGATGCTAATGAATGACAACGATTCTACCAATAATGAAATGTTTTACAAAAGAAGTCTTTTCATTGCAAAATATTTTATTGTTACAATCCACCATCCCAATACTAATTTTGATAGAAATGCTGCAGATGGCTCACTTTTCTTGTTTCCTATCAATGGCCTAATTTATTTTTTCAGTGAAACCGTAGCAAGGCTTGTAGAATGAAGTTAATTCTTTTGGCTAGAGTCTTCTTAACATACTTTGGCTTGGTGAAGGCTAAATTCAATAGAGTATGGAGGCAAAGCACAAATAATTGAGTTCTTTGTTTTTCTTCAGTTGCTGTTGCCCCAGTATTACTTGTAGAAATTTGACTTCTGGACTAATGAGAATACAACTCTCACCTTACCTCCAATTGAAAAAGCAGTGTACATATCTATAAAATTAATATTAAGATGATGTCGACAAAGCATTTGTATATGTAAACTCACAAATACGTTGATTATACCCTACACGCACACTCCAATTATGTTGTGTGAAAGGCTCTGCCATTGTACCCTTAAGCTAGGGAAAACTGAAGGCACAAAGGCAAGCATGTTCTCAGTTCCACTCGGTAAAGGCTCGAGCTAACACAACGCCTAAAAAGCAAATGCGGTGACCTTTAAAGGAATTGAGAGGAAGCTATTTCCAGCACATTACTAAATGCTATATTTTAAAGGTTCTAACCTTATTTGATCCAAGTGTATAATATCAGGAAACCCTTGTGAGGGAAGGGTCTGCATCCATCACATGATGCAAGTCACAGAAGAGATGGGGAAAGTTATTACTTTCCAACTTGCAGATACCAAAGTTCAACCTGGCTCCTTTTGTGGTTTGCTGCATTAAATAAGGTTCAGGGATCACTTGAAAAATTACAGGCTTCTTGACCTAACAAAAATATAAAGTTTTCTGCAAATAACAGCAGCTATATCATCATGCAGAACAATTGGTGACACAAGCCTCCACACTTTCCACCTTTTACAGTTCATGTCAACTGGCAAAACTGACCCTTGATAGGTCTATGACATTAACTTTTATTTTCTTGTCCAGTTGATGAATAGTAATAATTGATCTAGAAGACCCAGAATCAAAATAAAGAATGAGGTTAAAAAAAAAAAAAGTTTGCTCACTGGAAAAAAACCTAAAATAGTTTTTGAAAATGGAATGTGCACTCCATCATGAAGGTCTAGAGACTTCTCTTCTTTTAAAGACAAAGAAGCTAGATGAATAGATTATTTTAACATGTACTAGAGTTTTTAGAGTTAGACTGTCAGGGGTGGGAGTATTGATAATACTGCTAACGTTGCTTTTTATTAGTATAATTTTACAAAACACTGACACTTGAACACACCTCTGTGTCTTTAACCATATTATGTTTTATGGGTCGAAAGTGAGGATTTCCTTCAGATTTAGTAAATCCTTCCCCCAACTCAATTGCATAACCCATGTCTATGAAGGTGTGAATTGCCAGTTATGTCATAGAAACAGGATTTGGAAATCAGCCAAACCAGTAAAACATCATGTGGGGCCGTACCCAGTCAGAATTATCTCTTGTTCACCTTTATGGTAAGTGGAGCAATAAAAACCATAGTAAATTGTCCTGGTTATCCAAGAATTTTCCAGCTTCCATGTTGGTCTGAATAATTTTTTTTTTAACTTGTAATGAAGTATTGAGAAATCCATTTCAACCTAGTTAGCATAAAATTGAGTTCTGGCATTTATTAGTTTTCCATACTTAGAGTTGAAAAACTAAGTCTATAAGCAGAAAGCTATCACATGATGCTTATAATGCTGTGGATTTTCAGTGCAGAGAGTTGTCTTAGTCAGGATTATACCCACATCAGTACACAACTGTGTGAGGATTTTGAAATCACTTATAAAACAAGGCTCCAGGCAAAGAAACTAATAGGTGTGTTGAGCAATAAGCAAAGTCGAACAGGAAAGGAAGTCAAATAGTTAAAGGTGGCAGACGTTTCACACTCAGAAATGAATTTATTTTCACAAATACAGATTTTTAAAAATCTGGACAACTAAACAATAATGTGTTAAACCAAAACATCACTAAAACCTAAATGTCTTACCAGTGGTTCTCCTCTAGATTGGGCCACCATGGTCCCAAATTGTTCTTGACTGTGTTAAGGGAATCTAGGGTTTGTTGTCAGAGGCTGACTTTCAATAGCATACTAAGCATACTAAAGTGTATTTGAGGTTACTGTCATTGGAATTCTCTAGAACACAACAAAGTACACATCATTTTCAAAATACACACTGATTTCTCAACTCGTAAATCCAAAAGTGTTTCTGCAAGATAATCCCACAGGGCCGAGACTTAATGAAGTGAATTTGCAAAAGTTGAGGCTTGTGAAGTGCCTCACAGTGCCCAGCCTACATTATCTCCAGTTACTTGGTATACGCAGCTTTTTACACTGTTCCACAGTTGCTTCTAATATCATCACTAGGAGGTACTTCAGGCATAAGATGATTGCATTTAATACGAACTCAACAAAAATAATGAAGCGTAATAGTTTTAAAGAAGATGCGTGATAAGCATCAAACTTTTTCTCATATTCTCCCTTAGCAAAAGTGTTCATTGAGTTTGTTGGGGAAAACTAAAATATAATATATTTCCATCCAACTTTGAGTTCCTACAACTTTAGCAGAAGAATATGTTCCTTTATCTGCCCATAACCATGCCTGACTTTAGCATGCTGAACTGCCCAGCAGCTTGGGTTTCAGGTGTATCTCACACCTTTTACACTGACCATCTTGGCCCACCACCTCTCTGTTTTACTATACTTTATAAATAGCATTAACTAACTTTTATTGAGGGCTTCTTATATGCCAGGCACTATTCTAAATACCAGATAAGGGATTACTTGTTTACTTTTTCAAGTAGTCCTCTGCAGTGGTTACTATTATTATCACTTCTTTATCTCCAGTAAAGAGACTCTAAAGGACTTGCCAACATCCTAGCCAGTAACTGTTAGAGTTGGGACTCAAACACAGTCTACTGATTCTAGAGTACTGGCTGCCTCACAGAGTTTTTATGGGAATTCAAATATTCTTCCCACACAGTATCACATAAATGTTAGCTATTTATTTAGACCCTTGTCTTTTATTGCTACTATCTCCTTTTTAATTTATACATTTTTAAAAATTATTAGGGTAAAAGGTACATTGTCAATAATGCTCCCTCAAATTACTTCCTGTTGTTTTGAATATACTTATCCCATCATCCCTGCCACCATCTGAAGCAGTTCTGGAAGTCCTCTCTCATAAGTATTTTTAGTTGCACTGTCATGACTACCTCTTAAATTGATTCAAAACATTTACCTTTCACGGTCATTTTGACATTGGTGAAGAGCCAGGAGTCTCACCACCCCAGACGCAGTAAAGTAGGTGGATGAGGACACACTGTAGTGTTTTTGTAAGGCAGAAATTGCCGTAAACATTTGACTAATGAGAGAGCTCCAAAATACAGTGAATGTTTAAATTAAAAAATGTATCACAATAAAAGACATGCATTGCGTTAATCTCCTGAAAATACTCCTTTTCTCACTTCAAACCCACTTATCCCATCATTTTGGCAATGTGTCTTTTATAGTGATATTTAAAAAAAATTTGAACATTCAACTTATTTTTTGATCGCCCCTTGTGTATTCATTCTGATTTACATATCCATATACTCTTTCCTTGGCCTGTCTTCTCAGAATACTTTGGAATTTGACATGATGCAAATATACAGTATTTAGTCTAACTGATAAGGCACCCATTGTGATGGTCAACTTTATGCATCAATTTGGCTGGGGCAAAGTACCCAGGTACTGGGTCAAGCCTCCTGAGATGTTCCCTTGAGAATGTTTTTCAGATGCGGTTAACATTTAAACCACTGGACTTTGAGTAAAGCACATTGCCTGCTCTAATGTGGCTGGGCTTTACTCAATCATTTGAGAGTTTTAACAAAAAAAAGTTGACATCCTATGAGAATAAGTTCTGCCAGAAGTTGGCTTTGGACTCAGTTTACATGGGCTCTTCCTTGGGTCTCCAGTCTACCAATTCATCCTGCAGATTTTGGACTTTCTAACCTCAATTATCACGTAAGTCAGTTCACTAAAGTTTCTGTCTGTCTTTGTTTCTGTCTCTATCTCTCTGTCTCTGTCTCTCTCTCTTTTTCTACACACACACACACACACACACACACACATCTAACTCATTCTGTTTCTCTGGGAAACTCTGACTAATATAAACTGAAATGTTAAAACTAGCCTGGTCCTTAAGAAACTTCACCAGCCTCTACTAATTTTATCATTCTCCACATTTTTCCTGTAACTATGAGAATTACACAATCCCACAATTTTTCCCAAAGGGGCAGACCTGAGAAGTCCCAGGTGTTTGCTGTTACTCCTTTAATGTTCAGGTTTGCCTGTAAAGGACTTCAAGATGTACTAGCAACATACCCAGATATACCAGCAGTGTGAATGGATTGTTCAAGGATTCAACTTGTTATGAGATTACCCTGGTCATCCCAAAAGCAAGACCACAGGACAGGTGAGGGGGGCAAATGAGAACCACATGATTTCCAGAAAGCCACTACCCTCAGCACTCTCATTAGCTGTAACAAAGATATGACTGATTAAATATTATGCCGCAGATTTTATGCCTGATCACTTAAATGCCTTAAGGCAAATCTTTAAGAAAATAATAAAAACAAAAATTATCAATAGCTTGCAAATGTTAACCATTACACCACTAAAAGCAAGTGTTAAGTCTCCCAAGCAAGACTTTTTCTTCATATGTTAAAAATTTGTCGTCTGAACACAACATGATGTGTTATGTTATAAACAGCTGGTGGGTGTTTTAATATTGTCACAGATGAATAGATTTCTTTTTTTATTTTCTCACTATTGTCACTTTAGAAAAAATAGAACAAAACAGAAAGAAAACCAACAAGAGCAAAACAAAAGACAATGACCATGATGACAAAAACAACTACACTCTCCAGAAAGCACAAGGTATAAAACCAATCTGTTTGCCTTTCAGTGAAAGACCTCGGACCCTATTTGAGTGTAACAACCCAACATCAATGAGAAGATTTTTCTAAGAACTGTGAAATGCAAGACTGAAAGGTGCACATGACTGAATAATGATCTGCAAGTGTTCTGTAAGAGGAATCTGTTTAACGAGCCTTAATGTTCCTGACAGCTCCAATGGCTCTAGGCTGAAAAAATAAAAAGCTTGGTCTACACATTGTCAACCTGGGCATATCTTTTTTCCTGAAACCTTAATCCACCAGGACATATTTGAGGTTTAATAATCAAAATGTTCACATGGACTCAAATGTTCTTGTTTTTTTTCTTTTTAATCCTTGCCAATAGAACTGTGAAAAGGCACCACAGATACAGTCTAAACTTCTGTTTTAAAATACTTCAGAGATTATAACTCATTCTAGAAAACACAAAATGTCTGTTCTTTTTAAAATATAGAGGAAAAAGTACGGATTTGTTAGGTGTGATAGACAAATTTGGGGGAAAGAAAACCAATGAGTTAAAATATTATAATATTTGATATAATTTAATCTGACTCCATTACTCAGTGTTAAATATCATATAAAAATGAAGTGAAATAGATGGTATCATTTGGCAGTTTCAAATTTTCTATAGCAACTTCCTTTATCTGAAACCTCAAATAATTCTGTTGACTGCTCCATCACTTTAAGACATAATATATTGACCCACGTCCTCCAAAAAAGTGAAGATTTTCTATGAGAAAAATAGATTCCTGGCACAGCATATAAGTTCTGTGTACACTGTGCTTACACACAAAGACACTGTCAAGAAAATTAACTCACTGCCCAACTCATTGTTTGTATCATGTAATTCAAATTAATTATTTTTAAAGCAGCTCTTTGTTTCTAAAGCATTTATGCATCCACATGATAATGTATGTTTCATGAGCCCATTCATATCTTTGTGGTTGGCTCTTGGTTCATGGTTGTAAGCCAATATTTGCTAAATAAACATCAATTTGTGCGGGGATTTTTTAAAATTTTATTTAAAGAGAGGGGAAAAATAAAGCAAAACAGAAAAAAGGTTAGAAACAATACAGAATTTCAAAAAAAATGAACAGTAAGAAATCACTAGTTGATACATTACATATTGTCTTCCTGGATGTAGTTGTTCAAGTTACAAAATCAAAGCATACAAAGTGGACATTCAAACAGTGAGGCTGCAGACAGCTCTGTTCTCTGATCCAGCAAAAACTTAGCAACGTAATTATCATTCCTACACCCTTAAATATACATGCAGTTATATCCTTTAGAGCACCTGCTTTTCCTCCTTTTGCTTTTTAAGCCCACTATCTGTTTAGTTATATCATGTTTCAGGTTGCTCAGTACCTTGCTGACCTGTTTTGTTGTTGTTATTTACTTTTTAAAAATTTTTTTTATTTATTATTATTTTTTATTTTATTTATTTATTTTATTTTGAAGGTAGTAAAATACAGCAGAACAAGACAGGACATAGCCAATTGAGGCAGTGCAGTGAAATTGGCACAGAACTCCACAGCAGGCCACCGGGACAACAGCAATAGGCACAATAGTACATCTGGTTTTCTTCACAATAGTTGTTCCTTTAATCAGGCAGAGCAGTATTAAAGGAAATACCGAAATTACACGAACAGAATATTGAATAGAGCAATACCATTGATCAAAACTGAGCAAAACAGAGATAAAAATATTTGCCCTCAAAGAGATGGCAGAAGAAAATCCCCCTTATTTGCTATATTGCATATAGTCAAACTCGCAAGACATGCTCAGATCTCCGGCTCTCACTTGCTAACGGTTGGGGGGGGGTGTAGGATGGGTGTTTGATTCTTAGCCACACACTGGTAGGCTCACAGCCACCCACCAGAGGGGTGAACTGGCTGCCCGTTTTCCCAGCACCCCAAGGTCCAACATGGCACATCGCGGATCTCAGGAAATGCTGATATGGTTCTCGCCCTGGGGTGGCCGCGGCTTGCCAAGCCACTTAGCAGAGCGGCATGCTGGCCTGTGTGGGGATTTTTTTTGTTTCCTTTTCAATTTTTATTATTTAAAGACTAGGAACTCTTTAACCTAAGTTAACTGTATGTAAAAATAGCAGCATCTACCTTATATTATATCCAATATGAGCAATCATTACCAACTCCTCCCAGCTATACTGACCTGCATCTCAACGGTCCACTTATCTAGGTGACAGCAATATTGTGCATGGCCCTGCCCCAAGAGGGACATTCTTATAGACAACTCTGATAGTGGGAACTATACCCTCTGAAGTGGGGCAGTATAGCAGCCCTGGTTAGCATCACTGATTTACTATTAATACCCTCTGAAAAATGCTACATGACCAATGTTTAATTCTAAGCTAAGGAAAAGTTGAGAGGAATGGTTCTTTTAATGTGTTTTGAGAATTCTAAAAGCCATCCAGTTAACTAACCAGAGGTGCCTTGGGGTATGACAAATTTTAGAACCCAGTTATTAGCTTCTCCCTGATTGGGATTTAAAAAAAAGTCTGCTCAGACCATTTCACTGAGGTGTTGTGAATTTCCAGTCTGTGTTTGCTCATGGTTATGCTCAGTAAGGCTGAACCAGAGACATCCATGGATCTCTTGCAGTCCTGACATTGCATTAATTTGTACTAGGAAAAATCGTCAGATATCACATTTTTGTTGTAATAATCAACTATTTTATCAAAAGCCCAAATCATATAATAAACAATAATTTTTGTGTATTTTATTTCACAAATATTTGGGGACAGCTGGTCTGTACCTTGTATGGTGTCCTGTATATTCCCTGTTCATGCACTCTTTTGAATGGGGCATGATGGGGAATCAGAAATGTTTTTAAAAATGTAGCCTGAAATTATGACATTACTGTATTAGTCACTGGGAAGGGATAGATATGTCCATTCATCTCTACTAATAGTGATGAAAACTGTTGAATAACAGAAGTATCAGGATACATTAGATACTTACTATACCACTCACTCTTCTAAGTTTTCAACCATAGCAACAGTAGAGAAACTGAGCCACAAGGAAGGTACCATTACCTGCAGTAAGTGGAGGAGCTAGGGTTCAAATACAGGCTGTATGACTTCAATGACCACTCTGCTGTAGTAAAGAATTACAAAGTAATTACAAGAGAAAACACAGAAGATGGAGAGTGACTTACAGACTACAGTTCCTACATGGAATTAACAGGCAAACTCAAGCAAAGTAATTATCCCATAATCTAAATGAGCTGTAGTGACAAGAATCAGTAATAAAAACAAGAATGACAAAACTCAAACCTCCATCTCTTTATATATTCATTTCTGCTTAATATTATGATGTTAGTATAGAGGGAAAAGGTTGGCTTAGTTATCGGTTTCTGGGAATTTAACCCTGAGAAAGCTAGTGGAGAGGTACTAAATAACCCAAATAAAGGCCCAAGGTTCACTTCCATGTATTAGGTGGACTAAGTCTCTAATCCCTCTAACCCTTACAGGCCTTTTCTTTTTTGATATGACAGCACTGACTTTGTGTACTAGAGAGGTGCTATGACATTATGCTTGACAGACTGCACTCTGAAGCCCTGCCCAGATGTAACCTCAGAAAACATTCCAGGTGCTCCTGAAGAGTAGTCTTGCCAAGTTCAGCAGTCACTCAAAATTTCAGGTTTCTTTTCTGAGTAATAGGAAGAAAAATAGCACCGATTTTATAGGATTGTCAGGAGGAAATGTAAATGAGATGGTACTTTTGAAAATGACAACTTCAGCATACAGTAAGTGCTCAAGCCATGTGCTATTAGGGCTATAGTATGTCACTGCACTCTGATCAACACTGTCCCTAACTAGAGTCTATGTCTAAGGTAACTGTTTCTAAGGCTCCTACTTTTCAGTGTTTACCCTTGTGCTTCATACATACTTTGCACAGTAAATACATATTAACAGATTCAATGGAAAGTAAGGGAGAGGCTGAGAATTAAGTTCCTTGGCTATAAATAAGACAAAGACAGCAAATAAATAGGCTAACACTGAGTCTTTGATCATTCTATTGAAAATAGTATAATCATATATCTTCTCTCTTATAAATCTGGAATAATTGCAGGGAGCCTCAGACATGCTCATAGAAGGTTAATATTTCAAACAGAACTGTGCATAAGCATTGAGAATATCCAGACAAACCACACAAGAAACAAGGGGTGGCTGGAGCAACCTTCCAGCTGTGTGCTTGGTGCACACTCAGTCATTTGTCAGGGGCTGTCCGTCTTGAGCACAGCTTGCAGACCTCTTCTTAAGGATGAGGTCACTACAGAGCCCACATGGGCAGACGAGCTGCAGAACAAGATTTGTCTGGGTGCAGATGTGGGAGGAATTGCGTCTAACAACCATAATGGCAACAGGAAATGAGAGTTAGGTCAGCCCAACTAAAGTTGTTGAAAAGGCAAACTTGGCCATATGGTATAATTTTCATGCTCTATAATGTTTATCACCTATCAGCCAACTTTACCAATAGGTTAGACTGTTGCAAGGAAAATAAAAAAAGAAGCCTCACTGGTACCCATCAGACAATTTTCCAAGTTCCCTCTTGTGCTTTGCATCACGTATTACTGTATCTAAAGGGCCATCTCATTTCTCAATCCAGTTGCAAAATCGGATTTCTTTTCTCAGCTGTATAGTCCTTGTAATGAATTTTACAAGGTCTTTGAATACAGGAAGGTATTCTTTGGTAAATAAAAAAAGAAAGGAAAAATAAGTCAGTGATAACAAAAAAAGCCAGACTCTGCTGTCTAAAACAAACATGTATGTTCATAGTATGCAAGCATTCTTAATAAGCTCACATATACATACATACATACATACATACATACATATGCACATACATGTACTTAGTGCCTCTGATTATTAAATGTGAAGTTATTTTAAGAAAATTGTTACCAATTCCCTGGGATAGGAAAGCAGCAAATGATGAATCTCCAGATGGTTAGCTCATGCTTTCTTCTGGGATAAAAACTGACCTCGCTTTTCAAGAATAGATCCAAGGCTGTGTGCAGACCCAAAAACTTTAACACTCTTTGCTAACTCTAGCCTTGAAATCACATGGACCCTGACATCTTTTTGGCTGATGATAAAAGCCCTGCATGGCTAAGATTTGCACTCTGACCAAATTATCAGCACCCAATTCTGCTAAAAATTTACAGTTATAACACTATATTTTTCCTTAAAATTCATGATTTTATTCTTGAGTATATAGAATGTTTAGAAGTGGAAACATCCTACACAAAACCTTCTCTAACTCTGTGATATCTCTATGATATTCTATTTTTCTGAAAACTATGACTATCATTTAACTGTGAAACATCTTTCACTCTTCTTTTACTGCATAACATGTTTTCTTAAATGAATTGGATCCAGAAATAGGTGAAACATGAGGAAAATGCCTAAGAGGAAAGATTACTTTTCCTTAATATTTTATTTGAAAACAAGAGGGAAAGAAGACAGGGACTGCTAAGGCTAAGTTAATCAGCTGTCATCTATTAATGCATATTGGAATAAAGTAGAATGTCCCAATTTTATTTTATCTGTCAAAGAAAAATTGTTCAAACTACAAAAGGAAGACTATGGACAAGCTGAGGGAAATTTAGGGAAAAGAAAGTAGACCTTAAGCCAAGAGAGGAAAGTGTGACAGATAGAAGGAATCAATGGAATCTCAGAAGATCACTGAACTCTTTAAAAAAATAAAACCTTTAAGGGTCTGAGGAGTCTTAGGAAAGAAAGAGGACTAAAGACTATTTGATTACATGATTAATACAGTTGATCAGTTAATAATTCAATCATTAACAAATGTTTTATACAGGAACTTAGTAGTGTCAGAGTGTTCATGTTAAGCATCTTTATGCAGAAAATATATAAATTTTCCACCACAATGGAGCTAACATTCTAGCAGTAGAGAAGGAAATTGAACAAATGAACAAATAAACATATACTGGTAGCTGGTAATAAGTGCAAAAAAAAAGCAGAGAAAGAAATAATATATGCCTATAGGAAGATGAGGGGTTTGTATTTTGGACTTCCTGAATAGATGACAATTTGAACACAAATGAATTGCAGCAATAGCCAGGAGGAGAAAGAGAAGGAGGAAAAGAAGGAAGAGGAAGAGGAGGGAGGAGAAAGAAAGAAAGAAAGAAAGAAAGAAAGAAAGAAAGAAAGAAAGAGGAAAGAGAAAGAAAGAAAGAAAGAAAGAAAGAAAGAAAGAAAGAAAGAAAGAAAGAAAGAAAGAAAGAAAGAGAAAGAGAGGTGAGAGAGAGAAGGAGAAGGAACAGTTACTCCAGGAAGGTGGGCAGGGCTTGCCAGGGCCTTCCTTCCTCTCATAATGTTTAGAGCATGGCACTGAGGCTCCCTGGTGGATCATCTATAAGATGAGAAGGTACGATGACCTTTAGATTCTTCCATTTCTCACAACCAATTTTCTATGAGATTTACAACCACAGAGAATATTCAAAAAATGTGTTAAGGCTCCAAAATTAAACTTGCTAAGAAATTTTGGTAAAAGTGGTTGACTATGATTTGACCATGTAGAAATAAATGGCTTCTCTTTATACTAGTTACAAAATACCATGAGAATTTCAATGTTTATTAAAGCAAAATCCATAAAATGCTTACAAGTACTTTTGGTAAGACATGTAAAAGACCTACACAGGAAAAACATTTCAAATGGTTCCTGAAAAGCATACACTAGTTATTGAATAATTAGAGACATAATATTGTCAGATGGCAAAACTAAATGCAGTAATCATATTAATTTTTGGCAAATTGACTTATTTTATAGTATATCTAGTAAAACCTCCAACAATAGCTTTCTTTTTTTAGCATGCTTAAAAATATATTTAAAAAGTACACGTGGAAGAATACATATGCAAATGTAAGTCTACTTTGAATGAGAATAGAAATGAAAAAAAGCTAAATACTGGAGACTGCATATTTTACTACAAGCAAAACCTAAGTTTTCAGTGTACTCGAGCAAAATGTACAAAGGAAGGGATGAATGTCTATTATTAAGGAGGGAAGGAAGGAAAGAAAGAAGGAAGAAAGAGGTTGAGAAAAAGGATGATGGAAATATTATTTAAACAAAAACTCTTCATTATTATCTAATAAAGTGCACGTAAGCAAAAAGAATATCTACAAGAGTATAACACTTTTAATATTTGATATATAAAGAACATAAGCAGATTGCTTGGTCTAGGTTTCCAAGATACAGAAGTTAAGACAGATTAAAAATGGGAGGGTTGAAGACAAATGAACCTATACTTAGAAGACCCTAAATATCTCACTGAATGACTTTTAGATCTGATAAATAAAGTCAGCAGAGTAGCAGTGTAAAAATAACATTAAAAATTGATAGCTTTTTTTTAAACCAACAATGAACTAGCTGAGAAAGAAATCAGGAAAAAAATCATTCATAATAGCTTAAAAAATGCATAGAAATCAACCTTGGTAATAACGGAGGAAACAGACCTCTACAATGACTATTACAGAACACTGAGGAAAGAAATGGAAGAAGACACCAGAAGATGCGAAGACATCCCATGCTCATGGATTGGTCGATTATTTCTAAAATGGCCATTTTATTAAAAACAATCTATGAATTCAATACAATACCCAACAAAATTCTAATGATATTTTTTACAGAACTAAAAAACAATTTTAAAAATTTCACTGCAAGCATGAAAGACCCAGAATAGCCAAAGTGTTTCTAAGACAAAAGAGCAAAGCCAGAGGGATCATAATCTCCAATTTTAAATTATACTACAAAGACCTATGCCATGCTATTTAACAAAAACTAGAAAAAAAATAAACACAGACCAATGGTGTACAAGGCATGAAACAAGCCCAATGCAACCACAAGCATCTGATTCTTGATAAAGTAGCCAAAGCCATACCCTCATTTGTTAAAGAGGTTAGGAAAACTGGATATCCCTATGTATAAAATTAAAACTATATCCCTGTCTGTTGTACTGTACAAAAATCAGTTCAAGCTGGGCATGGTGGTGCATGCCTGTAATCCAAGCACTCAGGAGATTGAGCAAGGAGGATTGTTGTGAGTTTGAGGCCAGCCTGGGCTATATAGTGAACCTTGTCTCAAAAAAAAAAAAAAATCAAGTCAAAGAGGATCAAACACATAGGAATAAGTCCTGATACTATGAAACTACTCAAAGAAAACATACAGGTAGCACTTAAAATCATAACCACAGGCAAAGACTTCCTGATTCGGTTTCTTCTAATATACAGGAACTATAACAAAAACAAATAAATTAGACTATATCAAATTAAAATTTCTGCACAGCAAAGGAAATAACCAACAAAGTGAAGATACAGCCAACAAAGTGGGAGAAAATCTCTGCCAACTACTCTTCCAATAGAGGATTAATATCTAAAATATAAAAAGACCTCAAAAATATCAACATCAGAAAATAGTCTGAGCAATAATTGACAAAATGAATTCAACACACGTCTCTCTAAAGAAGTTCAACAATAGGTATATCATAAATTACCCAACATTCTGAGCCATCTTTAGGGAAACACAGATCAAAACTATGTTGATTCCATCTCATTAATCAAAACGCCTGTTTTCAAGAATACAAAGAAGAAGGTGGCAGGGATGAATGAAAAGAGGAATCCTACACTGCTAGTGGGAACGTAAATTAGTACTGCCACTAGGAAATCGGCATGGAGGTTCCTGAAAAATACTAAAAGTAGAACTACCGTACGCCTTGTTTACCCCTGACATTGGTACAGTCAAAGCAGTGAAGGTCAATGACTTCAGCGATGTCTGCAGACTCATGTTTGTTGTGGCACAATTTATAACAGCCAAGATGTACAGTCACCCTAGGTGACCATTAAGCCAGACCCAGAAAGACAAGTATCACATGTTTTCCTAGTATGTGAAATCTATAAAAGATTGCATGAAAGTAGAAGGAAGATTATTATTAGGCAAGAGAAAGAGAACAAGGGGGAGGTAGGGTAAAGGTAGGTAAAGGGGATGGATATGATCGAAATATATTATATGCATGTATAAAAATATAAATGGAAGTCCAATATTTTGTTAAATTAATTGGCACTAATAAAAGTGTATTTTAAAATTTAAAAATTAGAGGAATTTTTTAGCTATGTTAGTTTCTTGGTGCAGCCACTAACAAAATACCTCAAAATATGTGACTTAAACAACAGACATTTATCGTCTTATGGACATGAACCTAGAAGTTAGAGATCAAAGAATCCCTGGGTTTGGTTCTCTGGGGAGGCTGGGAGAGCAGAATCTGCTCCATGACTTTTCTCTGGCTCTGGAGGCTAGAGCTTTTCTTGACTTGTGGATGATGCTTCTCTTTTCCTGGAGTTCCTTATCTAATGACATCAGGTATAATTGGATTATGGAGTCCCAGCCTACTCCAGAATAAATTCAAACTAATTACACCTGAAAGGACCTTTTTTCCAAATAAAACCACACAGAGAGGTGTTGGAGCGGGACTTTGAAACATGAATTCTGAGGGGCACAATTCAAACCATACCATTAAGGGAAATGCATATGTGAAAGGAAATAAAAACAGTTTGCTAAGGGAGCACCATCAGGGAAGTCAAGAAATCACAGATCATAGATTATCAGGTAGTTCAAGGAAGTGTCAGAAGGCTACAGAGGTGTCCTAGAGAGAAAGTCAGCTGGCAGAGGGTTTCGGGGTGTCCTGAACATGGATCTGCTTTAGGTGATCCCACCATACTTAGTCACTGGTGCAAATCAATGCATTGGTGCTGTAACGGTGGCATACACTCAGCACAGGGTTTCAAAGTGCTGCAATTGGAGCCTCAGTCACGAGGCTTCTGCTGTAGGCCGTCATGAGGTCCCTTCTCCGCCATACCCTCAAAGAGAAATGGCTAGAAGGCAATTTGCAATAAGGGAATATGAAATGTTCATCTTCATTTTGGTAACTGCCAATGTGCATTGTGAGACAATATAACTTTTTTAGGTTCATAAAGTTATCAAAATAAGAGTTTTGCTTTGAAATAGAAATATTACATGTTTGGGGTGTAACACAGTGGAAGAAAGATTGCCTATCATGTGAGAAGCCCGGAGGTCAATCCACAGTGTCACTGGGGAAAAAAAAAATCACTGTACTGGCTATTTTGAAATATGCAGTTGTTTTCAACCATAGTTACTTTGTCATACTGTAGGATGCTAGCTATTCCCCTACGCAAATACAACCCTGTACTTGTTAACCATCCTCTATTCATCCACCCCTCTCCACTACCCTTTCAAGACTCTGATTACACTATTCTCAGTACAAAGAAATGCTAAAAGTTTGAGGTGAGTGAAGATACCAATTAAGCCGATCTGATCATTATACATTGTATACGAGTCACCGTGTATACAAATGTAAATGTATTGCATCTATTTAAAATGATTTTTTTTTAAACATTAGGAAGACAATAACAATAAAAGTGTATATGGATATAGAAAAAACTGTGGCCAGAAGCAGTCAACATTTTGAATAATTATTATGAGGGAGTATGAAAATTTTGTACAGTTGTGCTATTCTTTTTTCTTCTCTGTATTTTGCAAAATGAATGTTAAAATCATCTATTTATTTACATAAAAAATGGTAGACTTTTCCACACATTGGAAAGAGGTAAAAGTGTGCCAAAGGCAGGAGGTTTATGTGAGAATTACAGAACCGAGTGACTTTCATTCAACCAGGGCAGCCAGGCCCACCTAAAGGGGGACCAAGCCGGCGCCACGCTGCTAGGTGAGTTGCAGCTCACCAGGGCAGGCCCGGAAAAGTTTGGGACCATCAATCCCGGTGGCTGGGGGCTGACCAGCCCTCTTAGGAAACTGGACTAGGCTCCAGAGGTTCTGCGGGCTTGAGTGGACTGCACCCAGTGACTTTCATTCAACCAGGGGAGCCAGGCCCACCACACAAAAGGGGCCAAAGCCAAGTGAGTCCGAGTAGCAGAGGGCTCAGGAGGTGATTTCCAACACATCCAGGGAAAGCTTTGGAAAATTGCTGGAAACACGAAAATATAGCAAAATGACAAAACGAAAGACCAAAATGCAATCTCAAACCTCCAGCCCATCCCAAGAAAACCTAGGAGCCATGTACATAGAAGAAAATACTACACATACACCTGAAATGCATGAAATGATATCAACTGAAATAAAGAAGCAATATGGGGAGCTATGAGGGAACTCAAATCAGAAATATTCTCCCAGGTCTAAGAAGAAATGATAAAAGTAGTAAAAGAAATACTGAATGCATCCAACGAAGATACAGTGAAAAAATTAGAGGAACAAAGCAAAATGATAGAATCCCTGAATGAACAGTTTAAGAGACAAACAGAATCCATTAAGCAGATTCAAAGAGATATAGGAAATCAAAAACTCTAATGAAAATTGCAAAAACGGCCTCAATGAAAGTGAATAGAATCTCAGACATCAAAGATAAGATTGCATCTACTAAACAGGAAAGAAAAGATCTTCTAACAATAACAAGAAATCAGGAAATAACAATTCAACAGCTGCAAGACTATCCAAAGAAAAACAATATAAGATTAATAGGGATAAAAGAAAAAGAAGGGGAAAACACAAATGATATCAAGAGGCTATTTACAGAAGTAATAGCTGAAAACTTCCCAAACATGAGTATGGAAACTGACATATGGATTAGTGAGGCATATAGAACTCCAAATATCCATAACCAAAATAAAACTACACCCAGACATATAATAATCACCATCCCAGAAATCCAACATAAGAACAGAATATTAAAAGCTGTTAGAGAGAAAAGACAGGTCACCTATAAAGGAAAACCTATCACAATCACAGCAGACTTCTCAATACAAACAATGAAGTCAAGAAGAGCATGGAGTGAAGTTTTTCAGATCCTTAAAGAAAACGACCTCCAACCCAGACTGATGTACCCTGAAAAACTGTCCTTCGAAATGGATGGAGAAATAAGATACTTCCATGACAAAGAACAGCTAAAGAATTTCATGATCACCAAACCAAACCTACAAAGAATACTGACAGACATTCTAGATACAAATAGGAAAAATCACTAAGCAAAACAATTAAAAAGAATGGAAAGTTAAGATACAACATCAGAAAGATAACATGTCAACAATAAACCAATATATGACAGTTATAACCATTAATGTAAATGGCCTCAACTCAACAATTAAAAGAAACAGACTAGCAGAAACAACATCCAACCATATGCTGTCTACAAGAAACCCATCTCACCCAAAAGGAAACTCATAGACTGAAAGTCAAAGGATGGAAAACAATACTCCATGCAACAGGAACTCAAAAAAAAGTGGGGGTAGCTATTCTGTTTGCAGACCATGTGAACTTCAAACCAAGAATGGTCCAAAGAGATAAAGAAGGTCTCTACATACTAGTTAGGGGAAAACTACAAGAGGAAGAGGTAACAATCTTAAATATATATGCACCAAATTCCAGAACACCAGCTACATGAAGCAAGTATTAACAGAAATGAAAAATCAAATAAGCAATAACACAATTATAACAAGAGACCTTAACACACTATTGACACAAAGGGATAGATCAACTAGATAGAAAATCAGCAAAGAAATAACAGAACTGAATCATACCTGTGAACAAATGGATTTGATAGACGTATACAGAGTGTTCCATCCAACAACATCAGAATATACATTCTTTTCAGCAGTACATGGGACATTCTCTAAAATAGACCATATACTAACCCACAGAACCTATTTAAATAAATGCAAAAGAATTGAAATTTTCCCATGAATGTTATCAGATCATAGCGCCATGAAACTGGAAATTAATGATAAAAGTAACTGCAAAAGCCACACAAACACATGGAAATTAAATAATACACTCTTGACCAATCAGTGGGTCACAGAAGAAATTAAACAATATCTACAAGCAAACGAAAATAGAAATACAACTTACTGGAACCTGTGAGATGCAATGAAAGCGGCCCTCAGAGGAAAATGTACTGCACTGAGTTCCCACATTAGGAAAACATAATGAACACAAATAAGCAACCTGATATTACACCTCAAACATCTAGAAAAAGAAGAGCAAGCCAATCCCAAAGCCAAAAGAAGGGAGGAAATTATAAAGATCAGAGCAGAAATTAATGCAATAGAGACTAAGAAAATAATTCAAAGAATCAATGAATCAAAGAGTTGGTTCTTTGAAAGAATAAATAAAATTGACAAGCCCCTAGCCAACTTAATTTTAAAAAGGAAAGAAAAGACTCAAATTCATGCAATACAGAATGAAAAAGGAGAAATCACTATCAACCCTCTGGGAATACAAAAGATCATCAACAACTATTTCAAAAACCTCTACTCTCATAGGTTTGATAACACAGGAGAAATAGACAGATTCCTAGAAACATATGAACCACCAAAGCTGGATCAAGAAGATGTAGAACTGCTGAATAACCCAATTTCTATTAATGAAATTGAAAATGTAATCAAGTCCCTACAAACAAAGAAGAGCCCAGTCCCAGACAGATTCACTGTGCAATTCTACAAGAAATACAAAGAAGACTTAATGCTGACACTCCTCAAACTCTTCAATGAAATTGAAAGGGAAGCAATTCTCCCCTAAGTCATTCCTGGAAGCAAATATCACTCTAGCACCAAAACCTGAGAAAGACCCAACTAAAAAAGAGAACTACAGGCCAATCTCTCTAATGAACATAGATGCAAAAATTCTCAATAAAATATTGGCAAACAGGATGCAGCAAATCATCAAGAAGATTATACACCAGGACCAACTGGGATTCACCCCAGGCATAGAGGGATGGTTCAACATATGTAAATCAATAAATGTAATCCACCATATCAATACAGCCAAAAGCAATAATCACACGATAATTTCTATAAATGCAGAAAAAGCTTTTGATAAGATCCAACACCCATTCATGATAAGAATGTTACAGAGAATTGGAATAGATGGTCTTTACCTCAATATGATAAAGGCCATCTATGACAAACCAACAGCCAGTGTCATATTAAATGGCCAAAAACTGAAAGCCTTTACCTCGAAATCAGGCACAAGACAAGGATATCCCTTATCACCACTGCTATTCTATATAGTACTGGAAATACTAGCCAGAGCAATTAGACAAGAGACAGAAATTAAAGGAGTAAAGATGGGAAAAGAAGAAGTTAAATTATCATTATTTGCAGATGACATGATACTCTACAGAGAAGACCCCAAAACCCCCATTGAAAGTCTTCTAAATATAATAAATAAATTCAGCAATGTAGCTGGATACAAACTCAATACTCAAAAATCAATAGCATTCTTTTTTTATTTAAAGAGAAAAAAAACAGGACAAAGGTAGAAATATTACAGAATTTCAAGAAAAGAAGATAAACAGTAAGAAATCACTACTTGATACATTACATATTGTTCTTTTAGAAATAGTTATTCAAGCTACAGGATTAAAGTACACAAAGTGGACACTAAAGCAGTGAGACTGGAAACAGATCTGTTCAACAATCCAACAAGAACCTAGAAATATGGTCATCAATCCCATACATCTAAACATACATGCAGCTATATCTTTTATAGCACTTCCTATTTCCTATTTTTTTAACAATAGCAATTATACACTTTTAAAATTTTATTTAAAGAGAAGGAAAAAAAGCAAATCAGAAAAAAGGGTAGCAACAATACAGAATTCTAAAACAAAGAAAGAAAAAGGAGAATGAGAAAAAGTCCCACTAAGAAATCAGTAATTTATAAATTACGTACTGTCATCCTGGATATAGTTGTTCAAGTTACAAAGTTAAAGGGTACATAGTAAATATTCAAACACTCAGACTATAAAAAGTTCTGCTCAAAGATCCAACAAAGATTCAGCAATATGGTCATCTATTTTACACACTCAAACATACATGCAGTTATATCCCTTAGAGCACTTTCTTTTCCTCTCTTTTTTACAATAGCAATTACACATTTTGGTTTTATTACACTTGTAGTTCTTATTTACTTTTTACACTAGAGACACAATATGATATTTATAAATAT